>JAQZBX010003066.1:0-14431 GCA_029593785.1 Cabassous unicinctus
GGGGAAAGCCAAGCAAGCAAGAAGCTGAAATCAAGGAAACTCAGAAGAGAAGAGAAAGACCAGCAGATGCCACCATGTGCCTAATCATGTGACAGAGGGGCCAAGGATCATCTGCAACCTCCAGGAAGAAAGCATGGCCTTGATGACACCTTGATTCGGATATTTCCTCAGCCTCAAAACTGTGAGCTAATAAATTCCCATTGTTAAAGACAACCCATTCCAAGGCATTTTCCTGGAAACTAAAACAAATTTTGGTACCAGGAAAGTGGGGTGCTGCTATTGCAAATACCAAAAATGTGGAAATGGCTTTGGAATTGGTTTCAATTGTAAGCTGAACCATTTATTTCATGGTATTTGCTTTGAGCAGCCTAGGAAACTAAAACTCTATCTATCTATCTATCTATCCACATGCATACACACACACACACACACATATATATGTATTTGGCCTATAGTAAGTTCTGACTAATTGTAAACAATAACAAGATGATGACAACAAGGACTAAGGAAGAGGAGGAGGAGGAGGAGAAGGAGGAGGAGGAATCTTTTACACAATGGAAAATAAGAGCTTTGAGTTAGGTAGATAAGCGATTGAATCCTGTGTCTGCTATTTGTTCTCCCTGTGCCTTCTGAGCATCCATTCTTTTGTTTGTTTGCTGTAACATGGGGGAGGGGCCATAATAACTACCTAAGGGGAGGGCTGCTTTAAGGATTAGAAATATTTCATGAAATTGCCTAGCATATAACAGTCTCCTCATACATGGGATCACTATTATGTCATCTTTCTTTGTTCTTTGGTTACACAAGGGATTTGTCCCAGATGACTCCTAGCACTATACTTTCATAAGTCTGTGGCATTTATATCCATATTCCCAGATAGCTCAGGTAAGCATTGCAGATGCAGAGGGTGCTTGTCACCAGACATTGTTGCAGGAGACAAAGTACACAGAGAGGGCCCCACGCTAAGCTCATGCATGCGTCTTTCCTGGTCCCCCTCCCCTCGCTCCCTTGCACCCTTGCCTGACCTCTTTGGGGTGACATTCACTGACTTTCACACGAGTACACCAATACAACACTTTATGGACTGGCCAAGACAGAAGTCCTCAGAATCTGAGAGTGGGTTCCTTTGTGCCACTGCAAACATGCTTGGTCTCAACCGATCCCAGGGACACGGATAGGCGTAATGTGAAGTGAGACATGTTCTTCCATTACATTGATATGCTAAACATATTACACAGGACCCAGCCATTAATATTCATATCCCACCCAAACTTGGCATTTTGTGGGATGTTTTAAATTATGGGGAGGAGGGCAAAAAACTGAATACATTTATGTAATGTAACTTTTTTTTCACAAAAGGATTAGCTGTACTAGGGACACACAGCTGTTCTTTCCACAAGTCTCTTCAGATCAAGCTGCAGACAATGGTAACAACAGAAAGCTTAAGACCAAATTCTACATTCCTATCTTTCTGGCTGAAAATCCCTCTGCAAATTCCCGCATTGAGCAGGAAGCAGTACTCCACTGAAGAGAGGGGGGTTTTTTCAGATCTGATCGACAGACATTCTTCTCTATGTCTCTAATCAAGTCTTCTTCTCCTGGGCTCCTTGGAGCTAGCCCATATTTTCTCTTCCCTCTCAGTCTCTGTGTAGGAGGGACATTTGTTTCCCCTCCCCTCCCCTTCCCTCCCTTCCCCTTCCCTCCCCTCCCCTCCTCTCTTCTCTTCTTTCCTTTTCCTTTTTTTCTTCCCAGAAACAGACTTGCCCTGACACTATAGGATTTAAGCTTCAGGGCTTCTCATGTACACAGGGTACTTCCAATGCCCTATAATTAATACTGTATTCATAATTTTGTATTCTTTTTTAGATGATGGACCCTAAAACTGCTTACGATTTAGGTCTCTAAAACCTGGATTTTCCTTGATAGCAGCACCTCAATTTTCATTATGGGAGAAATAGCAATAGCACCCCCATTCTAGTCCATATGTCTTAGTGATTGAACAAGCCCAGTCCCCATGGAGGAAACATGACCTTTCCTGGCCAATCAGTATAACCCATATTACTGGCCCAAGGAATGCTTTAGAAGCAGGCAAATGACCCTATTTAGTCCAAAGATGCTCAAACCTAGGAATTCAGTTGGAACTAATAGGGAATACTTTTCCTATGAGTTTCCTGAAAAGAAAGGATGTAAGCCTGGAGCCAACGGGAGCTTTCTCATCATCAAGACAGAAAAGCTCACTTGAGATTGAAGATAAACAAGCAAGAACTAAATAGAGATAGATTCCTAAACACAATATTCATCCTCCAAGCATTTGCATAGTGCCTATTAATTTTCAACACTGTTCTCTGCAATGAGTTTCAATGGAACAAAACAGATAACATTCCAATACCCATAAAGTAATATCCTTGTGGTGTGAGATGGTCAGTAAGCAGATATGTACCAGGTAATCGTGAGTGCAATGAAGAAAACTAAAGTGAGATAAGGGATAGAGAGTAACATACAGAACGCTCTTTATTTAGGGTGCATAGGGAAGATCTCTGTAATGAGATGACTTATGAGCAAGAACTGAACAAAGTATGGGAATGAACCATTTGGACATGTGGGAGAAGTGCAATTTATCATAGGAAAATGCCAGCTTGACGGTCCTGATGCAGGAAGTTAAGTGAAGTGTGCAAAGTGGGAAGGTACTGTGCTTAGAGCAGAGTGAACAAGGAATAGAGGTTGGAGGAAAGGAAGGCCATTAAAGGAAGTCAGAGGCATTGGAGCATATTATAGAGTCTTGTAAGCCATGGTAAAAAAAAAAAAGGAATTAATCCTAATTGTGTTGGAAAATTATTGGGGTTTTCCAAAAAAGATGTAATATTTTGAAAAGTACATTTTCAAGGATGGCTTTAGCTGCAATAGATGAGCCCAAGTGGAAAGGTGAAGACCAGTTGGGAGACCACTACAGAAGTCTAGAAGGGTAGTGGCAGTGAGTGGTGAGAAGTGGTTTCATGATGGGCCTATTTTGAAGTTAGAGGAAACAGCATTTTCTGATTGGACTTTTGTAGATGCCAAATGTTCTTGTGTCATCTAGGCTCGGCTTCACATCTGTGGGAGAAAGTGAACATCCTTTTTGAGGGAGAGGAGCCATATCCAGGTCCCTTCCCTGTCAAATGGCAAGCCTGTAGAACAATCTTCCCCAAGTATCATCTGAGCATAATATACAATGGTAAATCACAATGGGCAGAATAAGAAACTATTCAGAGTTAAGAAAATACTCAAGTCAAAGAGATAACAAAATTGTCAAAAATAAGGTCTCTGCAGACAAAAAGGTCGGGGCTTCAGACTAGTTATACAACTGTTCATCTGCTTTTCTTTCAACAAATTAGTCTCTCAATTGGTTACTTCATCTATCAAAATGGACACTCATTTGTTTATTTAACAATATTTATTGAGGGCCTGTACCCTCAATAAATGTTTCTGGGACTGTACCAGGTTAAGGACATTCAATGATGAACAAAATAGAGAGCAGCCACATAATCTATGTCCCTATTATATCTATTTATGATATATTTATATATCATAAATATAAAAATCCAGAATACTGACACCTATAGTATTTGTTTACAGGAAAGTTTTCCATTCTATATAAAACGTTTCTTAAATTCAGGGATATCATTTTATTCACCTTGGTATTCTCAGGTCCCATAATGGTACTTGTTCACGGATTTCAATTGTACTTTGCATTATTGCCTTCTACTCATCTGCAACATATTCTACCATGTTCATGATAATTTACTTCTCCTCTGAATACATCTTGTGCCTCCCTCCTCTGAATTTTGTTCACACAATTTCCTTCATTGCAGCCATATTTCTCTCTTATCTATAACTGCTGAAAGCCTACACATTCTTCAGCGCCAACCTCGAATGGCACCCCAGCAGCTTACTTTGCAATAATCTGCCTGCTCAAGTACCAAGGAACACTTACAACTATGTATGTCTCCTATGTCTACTCGTATATTTTATGGGTTTTTTAAAAAATAATAATTATTTAAAAACCAACATTCATGTGATATTCATAACAACTATGTAGGTTTGCAAACACAGGTATCATTGTTCCTATTCTACAGGTAAAGAAACTGATAGCCAGAAAAATTAAGCAACTAACCTAAGGACCCATAGCAGTTTACATCCCACAGACAAATTGTCAGCAGAGGTGGGGCTGACACCTAGGCGCTATGAATTTGCCTGCACTATTCTTTTCTACTACCCTTGTTGGTCTGCGTTCTCAGAAGGCCCAGTCTCCCTGAGTTCCTTCTCAACTGATGGTGGGCTCAGTGTAAGCAGTCAAAATACTTTTTACCTGTATGGATTTTTATCTGACGGCCCCTTCCTAATATCCAGAATATGTCCAGAATGTGAGACTCATGAAAATGCAGCCTACTCCAATGCCCAGTGCCATGCCTGGCAAAGAGCAAGCAGTTAGTAAATGCTGCTGAATGGATGTGATGAAATTTATTGTTCTCACTGTTTCAACTCTCCAGAACTTCTTTTTCCAAAACTCATGACAAATCTATTGCAGGAGACTTCCTTCAGGAGAAAGTCCAGGAATAATTCCATGTAATGAAAAGGGGCTGGAGGAGGGAAAAACAGAGGGAATTTTCTGTTATCCCCCACTGAAAGAAATGCTTGAGGCCACCCTAGCTCATCTCAAGCCTGTTAAACATCACCAGCATAGATCACAATAGATTAGGCAGAGCCTATATCTGAGTAGAAACCTACCTGCCCAGGAAGCCCCACTAGATCTTCAAGAGACCACCAAGTCAGTGAGGAGAATGTGCAGTTTCCACATTCCAAGGTGAAAGTATCGTGAAGGTCTAGAATTGTTCAAAACCTCTTCTGTTTCCTCTCCCTGTTATAGAACAGATGGAAAAGGATTAGGGCCCCAACAACTTTGTTTGTTGGCACACACAGCCCAAGACACCTGCTATTAGCAATCTCATGGATGAATCAATGCATTTTTCCCAGTTGGAAACATTGAAGATTGTAGTTAATCTCTCTCTCTTTTTCTCTCATTTTAAAAGTGTCATAACTTTGTCCATAGAGTAGCTGGGGTTTTAGCAAGATGACCTCAGTCTTATTCCCACTTTCTGAATCATCAGATGCTCTCAGCCCACCCCTTTTCCTGAGCGGCCGGCCCAAAACAAAATCAAATGGCAGCACACTATAAAAACAGTATGCTTGTTCCCTCTTCCAGGGTCAGAACAATCTATATATATACTTTGTTGTTCTGTGCCTCATATACACCTTCACGGGTTGGCGAAAGCTTGGTTTGCAGTTGTTGCCAACACATGCTAATGTCAATCTGCACGTTTTTGGTGTGCTCTTCTGGGCCCCGGTGGAAAAGCATTAACTTGAACAGAAACTTGGCTGACTGCCTGGGATGAAGTGACCTTCACCTTAGATTCACCACATCAAAACTTGGTTTGTCATGCTGTACCCTAATGACACTCAGAAGGCAAGTTCTTGATTCTTTCCTACAGAAATCATCAACTGTCTCCTTGTTACAAAGGACTATGAAATAAAGGAGTCTATTTTGGATGATGGTCTTGGTCAACTCCTTCCTGTCAAGGACTACATTGGCACATGGTTTTTGCCTTGCTACCTCCTACTTACCCTTCATGATTCCGCTTGGATACATCATTCTCCAAGAAGCCTCTCTTCATCCTTGGCTAGCAGCTAGTGTTGAGAGTCCCTGCTTTTATGCTTGCTTCTATCAATTCCACTGATTTCTAAGTACTCATTTCCTCATTCATCTCTGTTGCAAGATCATCATCACAGATGATGTTGGGAGTCCTACCCAGTCCCTTGTGATTCATTTTCCTTGATGTATTGGTTTACCCATTTCCCACTTCTGTGAGTACTTCAGCTAATGGCTTTCACCTGCACCTGTACCCAGATCATTGCCCTTGAGCTACTGAAGTCACTTCTCAAATGTCTTGGGCATTATGATGCACCATGCTGCCTTCAAGTCAGGACAGATTCTGTGGTACAATTTATACTCTAGAGCTCTCCAGAGAATATTAATGAAGTTAGATCTTTTCTGAAATTACCTTTCTGTATAGCTCCTTTTCCTTTCCCTTCCTGCTTTCTATACTCCTACCCTGGCTTCTCCCAAAAGCACTCCTTCAGTTACTTACATGCACATAATCCCTGTCTCAGGCTCTGCTTCTACTTGACCTAAGAGAACTATGTAATCTCATTTATCTCATAAAAACCCAAGAAGAATGTTACTTTTCCAACTGGAATAATGGAAGGTCAGGAACAGTACATAAACTTGCAACTTTGCAAAGAGTAAATAACAAACACCCGCTTGGCACACACCAGGTGCTCAGTAAACATATTGAATGATCTTGAGCCACAAGACTGAATATTGGACCATGGTAGGATGCGACAATCTGAAAAGGACCATGACTCAGGAGCTACACAGGTCCACTAGGGTAAAGATAAGAAGAGGAAATACATATAGGGTGTAGAGAGGATCAGCAATAAATCGATGAAGAGTGATGCCAGTGGAGTCTAGATCAGGGAATAAACTTAGAACTCTGGCAGAAGGTAATGGAGACTTGGCCACAGGAAGCATATCTTAGAATGGAATCTGAGACCCAGGAGAACTGAACAGAACACAGAAAAGATTCAATCATAGGAAACTGCCTAGGAGAATAAGTGTGTTAGTTTGCTAAAAGCTGCCAAAAGCAATATACCAGAAATGGGTTGGCTTTTACAATGGGGGCTTTTTGGCTTATAAGCTGACAGTTCTGAGGCTGAGAAAAGTGTCCAAATCAAGGCATCATCAGGTGATGCTTTCTCCCTGAAGACCAGCTGCTGCCAATCCTGGACTCTTCTGTTGCATGGCAAGGTACATGGTGACATCTGCTGGTCTCTGCCTTCTCCTCCAGGCTCTGTTACCCACAGCTTATTATGACTTTGTGGCTTTCTCTCAGCCTCTGTGTTCTGTTGATTTCAGGTTCTGTCTTCCAGGGCTTTCTGTCTCAGCTTCTGGGGGTTTCTCTCTGTCTGTCTCTCCATTTTCATACCATTTGCAAAGTACTTCAGTAAGATGATTAAGACCCACCCTTGATCATGCCCTACGGAAGTAGCCTCATCAAAAGGTCCTACTTACAATGGGTTTAAAACCATGGGAATGGATTAGCTCTAAAGGAATGATCTTTTCTGGGGTCCATAAAAGCTGCAAACTACCACACTAAGATAGAATATTGAGTTAAGAGAAATGAAGCAGAGTGTGATTTCCTAAATGAAGGGAACAAAACTTAGTTATCATTATAGCAACTGTGTCTAGCAGAACACCTAGCATGTAGTAGTTGATAATAAATATTTGTGAAATAAAGAATTGAATGAATGAAGACTGTATTATAAACTGAGCATAAGGCATGATGGAAATAAGACAAGATCCCAATTAATAAAGCCGAATTACCCAATTACATAGGGCTATCAGCCAAGACAACTTGCTACAGAGATTCTGTTACCTGTGCTAGGACGACTTCAGTTATTCCAAAAAGGAATTGATGTCAAATGATCAGGCAGGATGCCTGCTGCCTGAGGAGGCTAAATGGCTTCTGCTTAGGAGACTGTGTTAGGGATCCAAGTGGGGCATTACACTGGACAAATTAGTTTCCTTTTCTGGAACTCACTTTGGTTAATGTAGGAGTTTGAACCAGATAAATTCTCAGAATGTTCCTACTTCTCTGTGTTAGGCACTGGGTTACTTTCTCATTCTTTGGCAAAGGAAATCTTCAACTATTTTCAGGTCCCTAATGAATTTTCTCTCACCCCTATGCCTGATTTGTTTCTCATCTTGTCTGCAATGTTATCCCTCTTGGTGTGGATTATTCCTGTCCAGCCTTACACACTCAGCAAGGGTGTCACCACTATTGAGAACTTCTGTCTCTTCTAATACCCCTCTGCCACTCAAACTCAAAGCCAGATTCGTTGTCACTCTTCTGAACTCATATATACTCCTTCTGATTATCTCATTCATAGCACTTATTTTACTACATTAAAATCTACCCCATCTCTGTCTCTGCCTCTCTTTAACTGTTTCTTTATGTATCTGTCTCTTTCACTAGATTTTGAAATCATGAAGAGGAAATTAGTCATGTTCCCCCAAATCGGTGTACCTGAAGCCTGGAACATACTCAATGCCTGATAAATACTCAATGTTTACTGAGTGAGCAGATAATATAAAACTGCAAAAAGTTGCAGACACATGGTAATAGGACAGAGCCATAAGAAAATTTTCCTTTTATTGTCACTGCCAATCATGTCTTGGCTTTGGAGATATTCATGTCTTGGAATTCAAGGGAAAGCTCTGTAATCATTCAGAGGTGGGTCAAAATGATTAAAGATAGACGATACAGCCAGTAATTTGAAAGTCTAAAAGCTATTGGGTTAACATATTTCAGTCCAATTGTCTGATCAGTTAAGTATTTCAGCATTTCAATTTAGTTCAATACACTTTTACCAAGGAATTCCTATGAGCCAGAAACACTTTTCCAAAGGGAACGGAATTGTACAGGAGGAGAGGTAAGGGTGGGAAGGTAGATAAGGGTCACATTTGTAATATCCATAGTCACCGTAGTCAAAATAATTGAAAATGCATGAGAAAATTATAAAACAAGTTATTTACTACAAAGTATGCAAACAAAACTGGTACCTCAAGTATTATTGTTGGTATCATGGAGAAGTATCCTTCAGGAAAATTGAGCTTTGAGAAGGTTTATCAAGCTGTTCAGAATTATATGTGGACTATGCATGAAGGTAAGCATCTCCTGCGTGTAACCAAAACCAATGTCCCAAGGTTAGTAGGGGAAGGTTTTTTTGCCAATGTTTACAATGTCCCAGACACTGAAATGCTTTACATACAATAGTTCTTTAAATCTTCACAACAACCTATATTGTGGAGACTATCATTTTCATCTCCATATTTTGTACAGAGAGGATAAGGGACTTGACTAAGGTCATAAAGCTACTGACATGCAAAATAATGATTAAATCTAGGAAATTTGGTCATAGATGCTGTATAATACTGACTTGAAAAACTGAGGTTAGCGCCTAGGGAGAACTTACTTAACTAAACAACATCGTGAATGTAATTAACAGAACTATATTGTATTTTGGAATATGGGGGTATGTTCCCCAAAGCTAAAGTGGATGGATTAGTTTGAATATTGCCAGTTTTCTAACAAGTATTTCCTACCTTTGTGCAGTGAGATGACAATGTGCACATATTACAACTGGGACCTGAGTACATCAATGTTTGAGTGTCTTCTATGATTTATGAAAGTTCACAGAGGTGAAGTAACTTTGGTAAGATCACAGTGCTAAGACATAGCCAAAGAAAATTTGAACTTTTTTTCCCACTGATAAATGGTATTTCAATTTTATTAATATGATGATAACAGTAACAACTTAGCACTAGAAGGTTATATTTTTCCAGTTGTTTTCAACCATGCATTCATTCATTGAACAGTTCAACATACATTTATGATTTGCGCTCTATGAGTGAGACTGTATTCCAGCTACTGGGGGTTTAATGGGAAACAAGCAGATGAGATCCCTGTTCTCATGGAGTTCAAGCTCTAGGCAGGAGATTTAAGGAAGAAACAATCACATAAATAAAGTAACAAGGAAAAATTCCAATAATGATATAGATGATAAGGAAAATCAAGTACGGTGAAATGATAAGAATGGCAGTGACTATTTTAGCGTGCGTGTTAGGGGGAAGCTGTTTGCAGTAAGTGACATTTAAGCTGAGTTCTAAATGGTAAGGAGTCAGGCAGACAGATACCAGGGGAAAGCATACTCAAAGGCAGGAATGAACTTGACATATCAGAGGATCTGAATGGACTAGCAACGGGAGAGTGGAATAATATTGGATCTGAGAGGTGGGCAGAGGTCATATAACATTCGCTTTGTAAACCAGAATAAGGCGTTTGGATGGAAGCCCTTAGAGGAGCGTGTGCATTGTGAGTGCATGTGTGTGGCAGTGTGTGTGTGTGTGCACACTACACGTATGTGCATGTGCATTTACAAACTGAACTAGAACTTGTCTTTCTTGTCTATTTTGACATGTACACAAATATATAGAGAATAATGTAAGCAACTGTGTACCTTTGCACCTTAATAAATTAAGCAAAAATTAATCAAAGTCCTTTTATTTCCTTCATGATCCCATTCCTATACTTCTCTGACTCATTTCTTCCTTCCTTTCCTTCCAAGACATAACCCCTAAACTGAATTTGGTGGTTTTCATGGCCATGCTTGTCTTCATATTTTGTTAGAGTGTATGTATGAATCCTTGAATAATTACAATATTGTGTGTCATTTAAAAAATATTTACATATGTAACATCATATTGCATGTTTCATGCAACTACTTTTTTCTCAACATTATATTTGTGAAATTGAGTCACATTGATAAGAGTATGGTGGTCCCCATTATTCAGATATACAACAATATATATTTTCTATTTTACTACCAATGGATAATTTGGTTGTTTCAAAGTATTCACTATCACAAAACACTGCTTCAATAATCATTCGGATATCTGTTTATTTGTGAGGTGGTCTATGACAATTGTAGCAATTCGATATTGTTTACGAATTCCAAAAATAGATATTGGATTATGTTTGTAAACTGGTCTGTCCCTCAGGGCATATTAGATTATATTGGATTCAGAGGTTTCACTTTTACTTGATTAAATAATGACTGAGACTTTGATTGGGCCATGTCAGTAGGACTTGAGTCCCCACCCCCTTGGTGGGTGTGGACTCACAGAGAAAACCACATGGCAGAGATGAGATTGAGAGGTTTTTTTTGTTTTGTTTTTTTTCAGATGCAAGGACAGATTTTAATATGTTTTTAAATGCATATCTATATACCAAATTTTTACAGTTCAAAACCACATGAAGATATGGGATCACAGCATTTATGAGCTGGATGAAACTTTAAGCCTTCATTTAACAAATGAGGAAATTAAAACTCAGAAAAATCAAATGACTAAGACAAGTCTACGTAGCTCATTAGTGTTGGAGCTTGGAACTAAACTTCCAGTCCCCAGGTTGCTGGTTCCATGCTTTTCTCATCACACCACACGGCCTGCATGAGGCTTTCAACCATACGGGCAAACCCAGACATACTACATGATAACTGGAATATAAAATGATTGTTCTAATAACTGAGAAACTACTTTAGAAATCACAGTATTAGTTGCTAACTTGCTGCTATAGTAATGCTAATATTTGTTGTGCTCATGTGTCAGGTACAACATACCATGTGTGTTACTTGTGTTGTCCCATTTAATCGCAGCACTAATCCTATGAAGTAGGTAACAATGATGATCACTAAACACTTACATTATTATGTGCCAGGCTCTATTCTAAGCCTTTAGTCTCTAATAAGTCATTTAATCCTCAAAAACAGGCATATAAAGTAGGTACTACTACTATTCCTATTTTACCAGAAAAGAGACAGAGTCAAAGAGGTTGAGTCAGATGCAAGTTCAAACTCAAGTGCACCCCTTTAAACCAATACATGTGCTGCCTCTCTAGGCTATACCACCTGTCATTAGTTTCTACTTTCCCATCTCCAAACTGCTAGAAGAAGTAACAAATAGGTAATTCAAGTTATCTTCTCCCTTCATCTATCTGCCTTCTCAGTACTAGCTGAGGGTAGAGACATCTAAATATAGAGGAGCCAGAAAGAGGAAAGGCTGTGCCCAGGCCCATCTGTAACCCAAACAACCTGGATAATCCAGGGTTTGATTATGATAAAGCCAGTGATTAAATTTCAGCAGCTTATGGCTATGGGCCATTAAAGTATGTTTTCTGCACGTAGTGGCCTAGAAAAAACATAATTCATAAATTACTATGTGAGTTACATTCTTTCCATGAAAATGCCGGAGGTATGCTCAGATTATGTCAGTTAGTGGGGGGGATTTGTTTTAAGAATACGTGGGGAGGTGAGAAAGCCTCCCCACCCAGCCACACCTCATGGAACAGCATTCATTTTTCTTCAGGTTATGACGGTAGCTCTAGTTATGCAGCAGCCATTCTCCTTGCCCGCCCATGTCATGACTTGGCTTGTCTGCTGGCCTCTCTTTCAACCTGCTCACTGCCAATGGACTTTCTTCTGTTCTCCTCACCTACTGCTGCTCTTCTGGGTCTCTTTTTCTGCCCATGTCACTGTCCAATAGATGGTGCTACCTTTGGCAATGATCACCAACCAGGCCATCTCACAGTCAGCAGATGGAGGCTTTTTCCTTCCCAGAGGAACATCTCTGGATCCATTAGCTTCCCTGTTCTTTCCTGGGGTTCAAAGGTGCTTGTTAGATCTCTAAATCCAAGCTGTAAAATATAAGCGGACTTGATTTTCCCTAAGTCTTCTTTGTACGTGTGCCCCAGAGTCTTGGAGTCTAGAAGGCGTGGGGCTTGGAGAATCGAGATTGAGTTTTTGATGCTGAACCAGGAAAGAATCGAGCCCCGGGGAAAGAGACAGAACCAGTCGCCTGATAGTCTACACCTGGCCTTCTGGAGACAGCAGGGCAGCTGAGCCCGGAAAGAAGCCCCAGGAAGAGAGAAACCCAGGAAGCCTGGACTCTTGGCAGACATCGGCAGCCATCTTGCTCCAACATGTGGCAACAGACTTTGGTGAGGGAAGTAACGTATGCTTTATGGCCTGGTAACTGTAAGCTTCTACCCCAAATAAATACCCTTTATAAAAGTCAACAGATTTCTGGTATTTTGCCTCAGCACCCCTTTGGCTGACTAATACAACAATGCTTTCCTATTTTTTATAGTCATTAAAATATGCATAAAACATCATAGTTCAGATGAGCCCACTTAAGGCAGGAGACAGCCCACCTGGCTGCCTTGAGGGTTCAGGACATGAGTGTCTCAGCCCACCTATAGCCCGTTAAGGCACATGCCATTAACGGTTTTCCTCTGTCTGATCTCTCTATTACTAAGAGAGCTATGACAAATTCGCCATTTATGACTATGGAAATATTAAATCAATTCTGTCAGTTTTGCTTTTCGTACTTTGTAGTTATATTAGGTTAGCTGGCATTTAGAATTTTTATCTTTCTGATGAATTACTGTCCTTTGCACTGGGGGTTTTGTAAGCAGAGAAGGAGGGACATTAACTGAATTATGTTTTAAAATGATTATCCTGTCAGCCATATGGGGAATGGATTGTAGGGACAAAAGAAGGGAAGATGGTGATCAATTAGGAGGTACCTCAAGCCATCTAGGAGACAGATAATGGCAGCTTGGACTAGGATAGTTGTCCTGAAGATGGAGATAACCCCCGGTTTGTTATATGCTTTGAGTTGACAGAATTTTCTGATTAAAGAATGTGAATGTGAAAAGAGAGACAGATCAAGGAAAATATTTAGATTTTTGGTTGGAACAACTGACAGAAAGCATGACAGTGCCCTTGGCTGATATGCAAAGGTATGACACACTGTATTTTCCAAAAATGACTGCAACAATATTTCTACTCCCACATGCTCTTTCAGAACTTGGCTACTTCCCCATCAAGAGGCAGAGTCTATGGTCCCTCTCCCTGAAACTGGTTAGCCCTTTGCAACAGCCTTAGCTAATAGATTATGGAACGGTGCTAAAGAAACTTCTGGAGCTAGGTCATAAAGGGTGATGCACCCCCTTTGGAACCCAGCCACCATGCTGTGAGGCAGCCCTGACCACATGGAATGGAGAAATCTACTTGGAGAGGAACCAAGGTCCCTGGACCTCAGTACCAGCTGAGCTTAACAGCCAGCACCAACTTGCCATCCAAGGGAGTGAGCCACCTTTGAAATGGATCCTCTAGCCTTTAGCTGAGCTGCCCACCTAATGCTGCATGGAGCAGAGACAAGCTTTTCTTACCAATCTTTTCCCAAACTGCAGATTTTGTGAGAAAAACAATTGTTGTTGTCTTAAGTTACTAGCCCTTGGGGTTGATTTTTATGCAGAAATAGACAACCAGAATAGAGTTGTGGAGGAATTCATGCAGGGAGGGATAGCACACTGAAACATAGCTTTCCTTTGGCTGTGTTCACTTTGTAGTCCCTAGTAGACATTATTCCCGTGATTTGGAAGGAACAGTTAGATACAAATGTCTGGAATTCAAGGAAGGGTCAGGACCTCCAATAAAAATTTTAGAATCATTGACATTTTTAATCCACAAGGCTAGATAAGTTTATTAAAATAGAACCTGTTGATAAAGGAGAAAATAATGTCATTTCTTATAACTTAAAATTATTGATTCATCAAGCAATTGATGATTATTCATTCATTCAACAAGTATTTTAGGGCCTTCTACATATCATAAACTATACTAGAGCATATCAGTGTTGGTATGCATTTAAAAT
>JAQZBX010003066.1:14531-28163 GCA_029593785.1 Cabassous unicinctus
ACCTTATTAGGACATAAGCGGCCTGCGAGCCTTGTGGGTACCACCCACCTCCCCTGCCAGGAAGCCCTTTACCCAGCAACAGCTGACTATAACCAATCATCACACAGACGCTGCCTCCAACCAATCAGCGGGCTACACGGTAGCCCTAAACCCTATAAATTGTACTGCACTTCCCTAATAAAGTAGACCTGCGCCACCAACCTCGTCTCCGCAGCTTCTTTATTGCGCCGCCCCTCGCTCCGGATCCCCCCACACGCCGGCCGGGCCACCAGCACTGGGTCTCCTCTTCCACCGTCGCACCCCCAGAGGAAGAGGAAAATCGCAACCTCATATCAGCAAATAAAACAGGCCATGGGTCTACCCATATAGGGTTTATATTTTAACTGGGTTAGTTTAGACTTTGGTTTCTCTTCATTTTATTTTATTTCAATTCATTTTATATAATACATTTGACCTGCAGCTTCCATGAGCAACCATTCTCGTTTCAATGCTTTTTTAAAATAAAAAGTGGTATGTATTTTACTTTTATAGAGTGTTCTGTATACCTTATACATGTCATGAATATTTCTGCTAAATTTAGGATTAAGGTGTCTTGGATGGACCTACTCCCCTGGGAATAAATTGCCCTTTTGAATGATATTATATCAACCAGGTGGGTATTTATCAAGCAGTTTTATAGAACCCAGGGGACTCCTGGAACACCCGGAGGAAGGAGGCATGCGGGAGCCTGGACAAAAGAGGTGGGGACACAGAGCCTTTCACAGAGTACCTCCATTTGTAGCTGTTTTATAGATTGGTATTTCTCATGGGTGTTCTATGTAAAAACATAAAAATCACACATTTCATTCAATTAGCCCCTCTCCAATTCATGAGTGTGAACTCAAGTCCTGTGGAAGGGAGTAATATCAAGAGCAGAAAGGAATAAAAATCCTTGGTAAGGTGCTCGCTTCAGCAGCGCATATACTAAAATTGGAACGATACAGAGAAGATTAGCATGGCCCCTGCGCAAGGATGACACGCAAATTCCTGAAGTGTTCCATATTTTTGGGATGGTGCGGAAGAGGGAGACAAGCAGACACAAAGCAAATGGACACAGCGAGCGCGAGCAGCAGGGGGGGATAAATAAATAAATAAATCTTAAAAAAAAAAATACACATTAAAAAAAAAAAAAAAATCCTTGGTAAGGCTTGTTCAGTTCTACCTGATATATAGCCATTATTCTTTTTGAACTGAGAAAGCATTCTTTGATTTTATATAATGCTCAGATATTTCATAAGATAATTCAGTTTATCTTCATATTCAGTAGACCTAATGCTACTTCAATGATGAATGTTGAAAATGATAGGTAAAAATAGACTTTGCTATAAAGCCATAGAAATTATTTGAAAGTCACTATTTTATCTTCCTTTATCATTGACTTACTATATAAACCCCCTAGACTTCATAACTTGACAACAATTTAATAAAATTAAACAGCAATTCCTTTATGACATTTATTTAGCATTCAGCATGTGTTAAGTTCTTCACACATATTATCTTATCAACTTCCCCATATAACACTATAAGGGATAAGGTATTGACTCTATTTTACAAAGGGAATACCTGCAGCAGAGGAAACATTAGGCCCAGCATTAAACATAGGTCCTGTTAAAAATGTTTCACAGCAATGCAAGGTGGTGGTGATAGGGTGAGATATGAGAGCCCTGTGTAATGTCATGCATGTTTGTTTTGTAAGTTCACAGTTACTACTATACACTTATTGTTTATGCATATTTATGTATGAGTGACATACTTCAATAATTTTTTTTTTTAATGTAGGTCCTTCCAGCTCTAGAACCAAGACTCTTCAACCACCCAGCCTCTCACTCTACTGTTCTGAAAGAAGCCTTGGCGTTTTAGCACCCTTGTTCTATTGGAAAGAAAACTGAGGCCCATAGAGATGAAGAGATTGCTCCCAAAATAGTAAATAGCAGAGCCTGGATTCAAACTCAGGTCTATATGACTCCAAAGCCAGTGGTCTTCCCTACTATCCCATGCCAAGGTAGCCATTTTGTGTAAGCCTACTCATTTTAGGAAGGAGCCATAATCTTTCTTTTGCTATGGAAAGAAGTGTTTAATTATTTAGATAGTCCTAGAAACTCCAGTACTGATGACCAGTTGGTTCCTGTAAAAACTCCAATACTTATGGACTAGTTGAACAAATTACAAAAGTGCCAGCTAGGATCAAGAGTTTACTGACTAAGGAACCAATTTTTATTCACAAAGCTTACTGGCCAGTTCTGGGATTGACATAATGGCCTAGACCTCTTAAAAGTAATTGTGTTAGCAAAGCTGGGTGTGCTGGAAGAAAGTTTCAGGGATCCAAAGAAACACTGTATCAATGCCACCACTAGTCATTTTAATTTCCATGAAATAGTTCATTTCCTTCAAGCCCAACATAATTCCTTCTAAGGCTTCTGAGCCTGAATGAATGTGCATGACCAGTCCACTGTGAACATCCATCTGTCAAAAGAGAAGATGAGGAGCAAGTGAAATTAGACCATGGCTCTCTGGTTTCACCTAAAAGCTGCCAATGAATGAGAGCATCAGCTGCACCAGATTGGGCCCAGCCAGGCCTCTCATCCTTAACTGAACACTCTACAGCCAGGCTGGGAGGCACATCCTGTGAATAGGGATGACTCAGTCTCAACAGGTGTCCGATGGCTTTGCCAACCAACCTCCTGTTCCAATGGACTAGAGCAGCAGCACATTCTTGATGGTATGAGAAGGCCATGATGAATAGGGAGCTTGTGTCTCCTCACAGAAGGGCAGGGTTTGGGTGTGGGGCAGGTGTGAAGGGCAGACCCGAGTGCATACATGTATAGTCTCAATCCTAGTAGGATGTACTGCCAAATGGCACATCAACAGTCTTAATTTCTGAAACACCCCTTGGTGGTTCTCTTACATGGAACCTCTGATATAACATCAACCATCAGTGAAACTAGTATTACTAATACCTTATAAATGTTCCAGACTTTAACTCTTCAAAATACGTAGATATTTATCACCCCAAACAATAATCTTGCCTGCTACCTTGATGCTAGGATGTGAGTCTTACAGAGAAGTAAACTAAAGCTCAGAAAAAGTGAATTCTTGAAGTCACATAGTTTAAGATGTTGAAGGACAGAATCTAGCTCCTATGATTCTCAGCCCTCTATTTTTCTCTAATGCTCCATATTTCTGAAACATACATTACTAACATTTAGTTCCCAGAGACTCCTGGGAGAAGAGATGAATTAAATAGTCCTGATATAGACTGAGCTAGATCATTCATTCATTTAACTTTTTCTATTATTTTCTTCATTTATTCCTTCATTCTGTGGAGATGAAATGGAATGAGGGTAGTCTTGTGCTCTGGAAAATAGGTTAATATCCTGGAGTCATGGACATTTTCTTAGCAAGTGTAGTGGAAATCATTTGATTCCATGATGTCGAGGTGATACCTATTTGTATGGTCTCATTGTTCCTCAATCTAAGTAGTGACTTCAACAAGATATGACATGAGTTCTTCTTTCTCAGATATGAATCTTGATGTAAGATTCAGTACTGCTGTGGTGTCTCCACAACCAGCAGAGTCCTAGAATCCTACTTTTCTACTCTGCCATTCTCCATTCTCAACTTCCAGCTCATGGTTTAAGCTGACAGCTTCAGATACAGCAAAAAAAAAATTCACATTATGTTCATCATGAAGGTGAAAGAGACTGAAAATAATATACCTCTATCTCTTATGGACCCTTACTGGGAGTTTCCCATACTACTCACTACATCCTATTCACCAGCATTTACCCACAAGAGAGAAGGGTAGGGAAATAAAGAAAAATGAGGCCTATAATTTGGGAAACCATTGCCTAGCTAATATTTGGGAGTTTTATAATTGGGGAAGACTTGGAGTTTAGATTTTAGTGAACAATCAGCAGTTTCTGTCTCAAGCAGCATGGTTAGTGCTCAGCATGTGTGAAATAAAATGTAAAAGATAACACTGGAAAACACAGGCAAGCAACAGATAATGAAAGGCATTTCAATTAACAAAATTAATAAAGATACTTTTTACTGAGAGCTTCCCAAGTACCTGATTCTAAAATAAATGCTTTATGAGTTTTTATCCTGTCACTCACAAAGGCCCCTGGGAGGTAGTTATTTTCATACAAATTTTACTGTTTAGGAAACCAACACACAACCAAGTGAATTAAATTGCCCAAGATCTCACAGCAAGGACATATCAGAACTGGGATTCATATCAATGTCATGTGACTCCAAAGTCCATGCTATTAACCACTGCCTCACATTGGCTCCCACATTATCACATTTGAACCTCTCAATGTTCATGTGAAATATGACTCCTATTTTATGGATGATAACATTAGAGCTGAAGAGGCATGTTTATGCTCACACAGTCAACATGTGGCCAAAAGGAGATTTTGGCCTAATTCTTTCCATTTTGCCATGCTGCAAAGAGATTCATGTATTAACAACTTTAAAGACCAATTTGCAAAATAAGAGCAATAATTAAGAGGAGATAAGGAAAGGTATATACAGGGTCATTCCTTTGGCCACTTCTCAGTTGCAGTGATGGCTTTCATCACCTTCATTGTGTCTAAGCGGAGTGCAATGGATAGATCAATATGTTGCTGACATGCCTGGGGCAGATCAATTGTTTTTTATTTGATTGATTAGTCAATGATGGAATCATGAAAGGTTCATGTGATGACTTTGTGAAACCAGACAAAAATAGACTCCTCAGGACCAATTAATCATTCTGGCATTATTCAAAATATGGTTTATAATGATGCATGGGAGGAACACATAATCTCTGGGGTGGGGGTAGATGGGAACATGGGGAAAGAAAACTTATAAGAAGACCTCCAACATGACACCAAGTTGGCTCTGCCATTTAATTTATTTGTAAATTTCAAATAGCATGCAATATGGTTTTTTTGTTGTTGTTTTTTATTTTTTTTATATTTTTGATTTGTTCTTGTAATATGGTTTTGATAATATTTTCTGCTTCTAAGAACCATGGATATTAAAAATATCAGCAACATTGATTGATAATATTGATAAAAGTTGACTTTGTTATTTGGTGGCTATATACCCAAAGTTCTTGCCATGACAGCATACTGTGCATAAATCAGATCATGCATGTGCTCATGGCTCCTTCCAAGTATATGATTAAATAAGAGCTTGATTCTCAGCAACACTGGAGCAATTTGCCAAGTGATCATCTTTTGGAAAGGTAAAGGACAGCAACTGCTACACCTCATTGAGTACCAACAGTGGGTACTGCACTTTGCATGAAATTGTCCCATTTAATCATCAGAATGACCCTAAGGCATAAGTGATATCATCCCCATTTTACAGATGAGGACATGGAGTCTCAGACATGTTGCTCGATATCACATAACTTTTCACAAGTTAACTTTGCTTCTCAGGGACTCTACGGGATAAGGACAAACAGAGTCTACTTGCATATCCAAGGACAAATAACTCAGCAATGAAACTCAACAACTTTGAACCAAAGACAGCAATGTGAACTATGGAATGAGGGGACATGAAAACAAAGAAACACTGTGCCTTCAAGAGCCTTACTATATGGAGGTATTTTAACTTTTCGTAGGCTTTAAAAATCACATGTGTGATTGGTGCATGGAGTTGTCACTGGGTGAGATGATATCATAGAAGACAAATGTTTAGCTGACAAGCTGTTTTCAGACAGAATGGTTGCAATGTAATTTACATATTCATAATGTACTGATTACAAATTATTCCCTCCACTTTATTAGAGCACTAACAAAAATCCCTCTAGTCATACGGGCTAACTTCCTTTCCCTTTCTTAGCTCTGTTGCTTTGAGCATTTCATTTCAATTCAGCAGGTAGAACAACTATTACATGCTAGGCCCTGTCCTAGGCAGATGAGATTTAATCTCTGACTTCAGGGGACTTCCATTTACATTATCCCTTCTTGTTGCTGTTTAAAATGCTGGTATTGAAAACTGGTGTTTAACATGCTCTTTTTATTTATTTTTTATTATACAAGTAATTCATACTCAAAACAGAATACAAATATGATGAGCACAACGAACACACACTGAATCTCCCCATTCACAAAAATCATCACTGTAGCTCATTAATAAATAATAGTGTCTACATACATCTTTGCATGCTTACTATGTGCTGGTATTCCCAAGTCTAAATCAGGGCTTTACAATCTCAGCATTGCTGGTATTTGGGCCCAGATCATTCTTTGTTGTAGAGAGTTGTCCTGCACATTGTAGGATGTTTAGCAGTATCCTTGGGCTCTGCCCACTAAATGCCAGGAGCAACCATCCCAACCCCTATCAGCTGTAACAACCAGATCTGTATCTAGAGAGTGCCAAATGTTCCCTGGGGACCAAAATCGCCCCTGATTGAGAACCACTGGTCAAAATGCATTAAAAACATCATTTATCAGAACAGCATCAAGATGTAACTACTATTTTTACCTTATTTTACAGCCAATGAAACTGATGATCAGAAAGGTTAAATAACTTGGGCTGGGTCCCTTCGACTATTAAATGAAAAAGCAGAGATTTAAACACAACTGAGACTGCCTCCAATTCTCTCTCTCTCTCTCTTTGTCCTTCCGTCATATTCAGAAGAATGAAACAATGAAACATACTGGCATGAAATCTGTCTTTTTTACTGTTTAATAATAGATCATGTGCATCTTTCCATGTCAGGAAATGGTAGATCAAATTATTATTTTTAACGGTGATGTGATATTTGCATGTGAGAATGCTCATTAATTTAACTAGTTCTTCATTGTTGAACATTTATGTCACTTCTCACATTCAAATATTACAAAGAACCCTCCAAGGAGTATCATTCTACATTTATCTGTGCATATCACCTATCTTTTAAATGTTCCATTAATTGGAATTTCAGTAAGGTGACCATATAATTTATTATCCCAAATGTGACATTTCTGAGAGGGGAAAGGTGAATCTACTAATTCTTATACCAGGACAAATAGGCATAAACCAGGACTGTTCTGGGCAAATTAGTATGTATTCTTATCCTAGATACTTATAAAAGCATCCAAGTCACTTTTCCAAAATTAGCACAAATAATTGCAAGATTTTTTCTGTTATTTAGATTTATTTTTCTCCAAAGCAATCACACATTTTTCCATGGATTCATCAAGATCTTCCCAGGAAATAAAGCACTTACTGCCCAAATAAGGAGTGTGGGAACCTAAACTAAAATTTCCAGACTCCAGGCACCCAGTTGATCTCATGATTTAATACTTTCTTTTAGAAATATCCAGAGGATTTCTGTCTGAGATTGACTGATTGTACATCCTATTTACCTTTTAAAATTTCCCTCATTCAGACACATGACTATATTTATATTTTTTATATTCATTTATTCTACAGATAATTATTGACATGCCAGGAAGCACGTCAGATTTTCCAAAACTCACCAAGTTCATAGAGGTTGTGTAGGAAATAAAAACTTTCTGAGCATAAAACATTGTTTCCTTATTCTTATACCAGTCTATTCATGTTGGTCAAGCTTCCATGCACGTGTGTGTGTGTGTGTGTGTGTGTGTGTGTGTGTGTGTACGTATCACCAATTCTTCTGTTGCCTGGAAAGTCCTACCTTTCCATGCTGACCCCATCATCATTATCCATCTGAAGGACTACGTCCATTCATTCAAGATCACGGTCAATCATCTCTTCTTTTGTGAAGCCTTCAGTATTCCCCAAGCAGTCTATTCCTGTATCCCAATCTGGACAATACCTCAGTCATGGCACTTATCATCCCCTTTTGTAATTGTTTGCTCACGGACGATCTTCCAGATAGAATGTGTGCTCCTCGAGGAGCATTTTGGGTTTCAAGTGCCTAGTGTGGTGCTGACCACATTTAATGAGTACTATTGACAGGTACTCAGTAAATTCCCACTGAATAACTGGGGAGTGAAGGGGGTAAGGAAAAGGGCAATACGTGATTACTCTTGGCTTTGCTTATAATGCCTCCTAAATTTCCTCTGAGGGCAAGTGGAGAAGGTAGTTAAGGATAGGGCCAGTTTTACAAGAACTTGCCTGATGGTAGGGTCATCTCACTCTTCTCTTAGGAGCTAAATCATAATGCCCCAGAGGGCATGCAGAATGATGCAGTACATCCAAAAGCCTGGACTGGGAAATTAAAGGTGGGGGTGAGAGGTCAGGACAGTCTCCCCACTGGTTATCAAACAGAATTTTGTTTTGGGCTTCTTGTAAGGTCTATTTGGTTAATGCCTGAGATGCCAAGAAGCCTTGTGTGGTTCAGAGGCAAAGAATGAGCCCAAACCAGGTAAGACGATGATCAAAGCCAAACCTTCACATTGCACCTTGTCTATCTTGCCTGCAAATGTGTAAGAACCTTGAAGGCTGAGACCATGTAATCAAGTTATCTTTTTAACCTGCATGTTTTTCTCAGCACCTGGTATATAGTAGTGCCTACTCAATGTTTGTTTAGTTACATGACAGGCTCTATTCCCCACAGGAATTAGCAGTAAACAAATATGGACTGGAATTAAAGCTTTCTTGGGTACTCTAGATACTTTTGACAGAAGGGTCTTACCTGCAGTCACTTTAGGCTTTTGAGAAATGCCCTAGTTCCAGTGGTGCACTGGAACAAGCTCAGACTGGCTCATAAGAGCTAACTGTTAGATATGGAGGAGTTCTGTGAGCCTGTTGTTAAACTGTTGACAGCTTGGCATTGGCCAAACATTGAGCATTTACACCACAGAAATTGTCAAACACTACAAATCAGTGCCTCTTTTACCCACCAAGGAGCCAGTTTCCCAGCATACCACTACCTAGTTCTAAGTTCCAGGCTCGAGCCTTAGTTTTTTAATAACCCCGTATTTGTTGCAGATTCTTAGTAGCTGCAGGTAAAGAAAACTTATATGAGTATTGACTGACAGTTCAGGGAAAGAGAAAGGAAAGAAAATGTCTACAGCTGGGCTGGGTATAGTGCTTCTTAATGGCATCCATTCAATTTAGGAGATAAAGGTAAAATGAGAATTGCTTCTTGGGATATGTTATCTAGTAGCTCTGAGGTTCAGTATCCACTCCTGCAAAGTGGAGCTACATAACTACCTCAAATGGCTGTCTCTGACTGTTTAACAAGTTAGCATACATGGTAAGATTAATAACAAGCATTTCTTGATAACATACCATATAAGCATACATAAAAATATGTTATCTTTTAAAGAGCTGCTGCTGTAAAATGTGGCACAAATCCTCTGCTATAGGTAATTGGAAAAGCCATCATTGGCCTAATACCTCACATGCAAAATTCTTGCTCCCTGGAAGAGCTTTCCTCTTCAAGGAACTAGTCTTTTACCATTATGGATTCCCCTTACTCCCCCAAAAGAATAAAAATTTGGATCTGCATTTATATTGCAATTGTTCCCGAGGTGATGAGATGTCTTCTTTTTGCTACAGATTTCGATGACAGAACATGTCATTGCTGGTCATGGACTTAAATAAACAACTCCTTTTTACTGAAGAGACAATAGCCCAAATTTCTCCGTTCCAACTTCATGAGGCATGACATCCTGTTTTGTGGTTCCTTAACAGGATAATGGTTTAGACATTTCTTCTTTAAAATGGATATGATTATATTTGTTGATTGGGTTTGTTAAAAATGCACTCACCATTGACCTCTGCTAACATGAACATAAAATACGCTGGAGACATTAATGAGCACAGATTGTCTGCCCATTAGAACATTAAGAAGCAGACCTGATTAAAGAGACCATGTACTCTCCTCAGGCAAAATCACTTACACTCCTTTGGATTAAGTGTATGTTAGGGGCTGCAGACAGGAAGCTCTTCTAGGCAGGCAGCTTTCTTCATTAGTTCTCTGGAACGACGACAAGAACAAGGGGCAGCAAAGAAAGCTAAGTAGCTAACCACTGTGACTACAAGGGCTTTCCTTGCTCCCTAATGATATGCCAGACACTCTGATGAGCATTTTACCCATTCCTCTTTTTAATCAGCTTGACAGCTCTTAGAACTAGTTTTTATTACCCTTTGCATAGATGAGGAAACTGAGGCTTAGCCATTTAAAAGATAGGAAGTGTTTAATGAAATGGAACAGAAAGAGGAAAAGGGAACAGAGTTAAGTAACACAATGTTCCAGATGTTTCAAAGAAATGGTGTCAACTTGTGCTCCAAACAGCTCAGAAAATAGGAATTCTTATTTCTCAGGTGAGAAAGCTGAAGTTTGGAGAGATTAATTTGACCAAGATCACAAATCCAGCAAATGCCAAAGATGGTATTCAATCCACTGAGGTCTCATTCCAGGGCCTGCTGCTTTCCACTACATAATGCAGTTCTGCCAGTCAGGTACCATGCTGGGGGGTGGGGAGGTGGGGCAGTGGGGCAATTACTATTCTGTGCCTTTTAGCAACTCAGGATTTCTTTGGGGAAGTAATTTGTACACACATGACCAATACTAGAATGAAGGCCTACCATTTAAAGTATGTTCAAAATGTATATTTGAAACTTTTAGAGACAGATGCTTCTCCCACTGCCCTCCATTTGGGGGAGATCGGTTGGCATAATATTTCTGACCTCTCTCTTCCTTCTTATATCTTATTGCTGGGTTTTGCAAGGAAAAACTGGACAAGGGTAGCCCAGCTCATTCCTCTTTCTCTTTGGGGGATATGGACTGCCCATAGAGAGCCTGCATTATGCTCTGCATCTCTATCCTATAACTTCTACCTAGCACCGCCTAGGACTAGGTGGGTGTGGGTGAGTTTGTCTGATTTTGGAGTTCAGAGGTTGGGTAATCACTTGTGCACAGACACCAGCCTCCCCACTCTCCAATATTTGCTTTACCAATTTAAAAAATGAGGTGATTTTTGGTATTTTGGATATTTTGCTTCACTCCCTTAACTTATTTCCTTGATTTGGATTAGAAAGAGGGGCACTAGTTATTGGGTTCTCCTGAATCTAACAGAGACCAGAAAAGACACAAATGCCACAGAAAATGAAGTTCAATGTTAGCTAAAGTAATTGCAAAGAGTTTCATGGAACTCATGACCTGGATCTTAAGAAATAGGTTGATATAGAGAGACAAATAATCTATCCTTTCTATAGAACATAGCAAAGCATGACCTCTCATCAGAAATAAAAGAACACAGGCTAGGGAGTAGGCTAGTCATATTTTTAAATCTAGGCCCAGACATGACAATTTAATTTTTCTGTATCTGAGTTTCCCCATCTGTAAAATGAAACACTTCTATATATATATATATATATATATATATACATATATATATATATACAGATAAATAAATAGTATATATAGAGAGACATATTCTGCATATAGATATTTACATTGAAAATAAGACATATTAATATAAAATTATTTATATCTTGATGGATACAAATGATATTTATGGAACATAGCACTTAACCCATTATTCTCATATTCCAATATGATGCCCTACTTTTTTTAAATAAACCTTTTTATTTCTGAGTAATTTCCAATTTAGAGAAAAGATAGTAGACAGGATATAGTAAGCAGATATTCTCATGAGTCTCTCCCAGTTTCTGTTATGAGGCAGGGTAGTATAATGGAAGTATCTGGTGTTTTGGATCAGACAGACTTCAGTAGGACTCTCAGCACCCCTCTCCCCTCCCCTGCTTAAAAGCTATATGGTCTTGAACAGTTTAGTTGACTGGCCAAATTTCTTTCCTTCTCTCAAAAATATTAATTGGACACCTATTTTGTGCTAAGGATAATATTGCTTTCTACAGTGAACACATGGACCACATCATCTGTGCCCTCATGGAGTTTATAATCTAGTGGAGGAAACTGGTCAATCTTACTCTGAAAATTGAGGCCAAGAATATCCACATCCAAAGGAAATTTAGTAAGATTAAATGAACATGCACTAAATGGTGCCATTCCGGTGATTATTGGATGTGGTCTCAGTGCATGTTATCCAGCTATCCTTTTTATTGAGTGATCTGAGAGTTTTGTTTCTTGTGGGATTGTTTTTTGTTTTGTTTTTTTTTTTTCCTTCCTTCTTAGTTCTCACATGAGTGAATCCCATGGCTGGGTTGATTCTCTTTATTTCTGCAAAGTAGTGCCCAAGTCCCAGATGGATCCTGGGGTTGAAAAAAGATGCGTGTTACATTCTGCAGGTCAGTTCTCTAAGTGACACTCAAGGGCCTTCAGGAAATGTGGGCTTGGGGTGGTCCATAGAAGAAAGGAAACTCTTCATGCATGAGCTAGGGCTGGAAGGGTAGGGAACAGCAAAGCTGTGGTTGAATTTCACAGAGATCTGGGAGGCAGATGAGCAGGGCTAGGATAGCCTGAAAGTCACCACCCACTGGTTAGGTAACCCTGATCCTGTTTTCCTCCTCTGTAACATCAACCCCCACCCCCCATAGGGTTTGAGAACTTGATGTACACCTTCATTTCAGCACATGTCATTTTATATTATATTTATTATCTCTGGTTTGATCATTTCTGTGCATCTCCATTTTCTCTACTTTAGTCAAAGCCATCATCATCTCAGGCTTGAATCACATCAAAACTCTCCTATACTAGTCTCCCTACTTCTATCCTTGCTTCCTTTGACCTGTTCTACATATCGCAGACAGAAAAATCATCACAAATTGCAAATATCATAACCCCTAATTTGACACCCTTTAATGGCTTCCCACTGATCTTAAGATAAAGAACAAAATTCTTAGTGTGGCTCCCAAGTCTTCTCCAGGCATACCTCACTATACTTGCCTTCTTCCCCCTGAACCCCAGCCATGCTAGCCTTGTCTTATTTCTACCTGATTCCTGAGCCTTTATCCAGTCTGTTCCCTCTTCCTGGGACACCTTTCCTGACCCACAAATATTTGCCTAATTGCCTTTCCCTCATTCTTCATATCTTACTCCAATGTCACTTCATAATGAAAATCTTTCCTGATGCTTAAGTCTAGATAAATATGGTGCAAAGCCTAAAATTTTTGTATTTAACTGTTCCAGAGAATAGAAAAATAATGGACAGATTCTCAATTCATTCTACAAGGCTATCATAACCTTGATAACTAAATAGAGCAAAGACACCACCAGAGAAAAATTATAAGCACAGATGCAAATAAAGTATTAGCAAATCAAATCTAGCAGTCAATTAAAAGAATAGTATGCAGGAAGGCATATTGTAAAATCCACTAATATAATTCACTATATTAATGGATAAATGCAGAAAAGCAACTTAATTACTTCAATGGATGCTAAAGAAGCATTTAATAACATTTGACAACCAGTCCTGAAAAACACTTAATAATCTAAGAATAGAAGGAAACTCCTTCAAGTTAATAAAGAAATCAACAGCAAATATCATACTTAAGGGTGAAAGACCATGGCCATTCTTATTAAAGTCAGGAAAAATCGGGTATGCTGAGTAATACTACTACTAGTCAGTATTTTACTGTCGGCCCTAGCCAATGTGATAAAACAAGGAAAGCAAACTAAATGTATAAATGGAAGTAAAAACTATTTTACAGGTACTATGATTGGCTAACTACAAAATCTCTGAGAATCAACTGAGG
>JAQZBX010003066.1:36892-67787 GCA_029593785.1 Cabassous unicinctus
AACTATATTCCTTGGCTAGTACAATGCCTCAATATGTGTTCATCAATTGTAACAAATGTACAACACTAATGAAAGATGTTTATGTGGGAAAGTGTGGGAGGAGGGGTGGGGTATATGAAAATTCCCCATATTTTTAATGTAACATTTATGTACTCTAAAGCTTCTTTAAAAATAAAAAAAATTATGAAAAAAAAAATAATAAAATAAAATAAAAGTCAATGTCAATGGTTACTAGCAAATTAGCATAGAAACACTTAAGTGAGTTTGGTAGCCAGCCTCCAGGATGGCTTTCAATGATCCTTGCCTCCTGGTACTCATGCCTTTTTGTAGTCACCTCCCACACTGAACCAGCGTTGGTCTGTTTGGCCAGTGGCACCTTTAGAACACAGGAAAAGTCATAGTTTGTCACTTCTACGATTTGGTTACAAAAGACTGTGGCATTTGTCCTGGTGTTCTCTCCCTCCCTTCCCTTCTCCCTCTCCCCTGCCCTCCCTCTCTCTCTCATCTGGGGAAGCCATGTTGTAAGCATCCCTAAGGAGAAGCACAAGTACAGAGGAACTGAAGCTTCTTCCAAAGCCACATGAGTGAGGCTGGAGTGGACCCTCCAGCCCCATTCAATTCTTCAGAGTGGGCAGATCCTGCTTACAGATTAACTGCAACCTCCTGAAAGACCCTGAGCCCAGGACTACCAGCTAAGCTGCTCCTAGATTCTGGACCTTCAGAAACTGTAGGAGATAATAAATGCTTGTTTTAAGTCACTTTACTTTGGGATAATTTGTATTGAAGCATTAGATAATTAATAGAGTATATGTGAGTCAATGTAGTATTAGTCTTGCCCATCTTTGTGCCTTCATTCTGCCATAAACATACTAGTAATTTGCATAACTCATCACACTATATTGTCTTTCTTTGTTCATATGTTGGTTTCCCCTCATTAGTTAATAGTAGTTATGTTTCTTCAGAGAACATAGTATTAATGCTAAAATAGGGCTTAAAAGATAGCAAAAAATCACTTCAGCTTGTGTGAATGAATGAATTAAATAATGAATGAATTCACTTCAAGTTGGAACAAATACCACCAGATTCCTTATAAGCAAGTGTATCAGGCTAGATACAGCCATAAAGAAAAGGATCCACTCAGGTATTTTATACAGAGAGAATTTAATAAATGGACTTGATCACAAGGTGATGGATGACTGAGAATCTGAGAAGTTACCCAGATGATTAGCAACAGAAGGAAATCTGCTAGAGTGATACAGAAAATAGATGGTATCACTAGAACCCAGAATGAGGGTTGTCTGGGTGAGAAGGAGCCCTGGAGGAAACAGCTGCATAATGAGGAGCTGAAGCCACAATATAACAGCTACTGCTAGAAAATTAGAGTTAAAGCATCTCTATTTGCAGATGACATTGTAATATATATAGAAAATCCTGAAAAAATCCCAACAAAGCTATTAGAGCTAATAAATAAATTCAGCAAAATGTCAGGATACAAGATCAACATAAAAATCAGCAGTGTTCTATACACTAATAATGAACATTCTGAAAAGGAAATGAAGAAAAAAAAAATCTATTTATAGTAGCAACTAAAAGAATCAAATATCTAAGAATAAATTTAACCAAGCATGTAAAGGACTTATGCATGGAAAACTATAAAACATTGCTAAAAGAAATCAAAGATGACTTAAATAAATTCAAGGGCATTCTGTATTTATGAATTGGAAGACCAAACATTGTTAAAATGTCAATTCCACCCTAAGTGATTTATAAATTCAACACCATCCCAATCAAAATTTCTATACCCTTCCTTGTAGAAATGGGAAAACCAATTATCAAAATTATATGGGAGGGTAAAGGGTCCTGAATAACCAAAACCATCTTGAAAAAGAAGAACAAAGATGGAGGACTCACACTTCCTGATTGTAAAACTTGTTACAAAGTTACAGTAATCAAAACAGAATGGAACTGGCACAAGGACATGCATACAGACAAATGCAATCAAATTGATTCTTCTCTTGCATAGAGTCACATACCCAGAGCCTAGAAATGGTATATGGCACATAGGAGGCACTCAAAAACTTTTTAATTAAATGAGTCAGATCAAGGAATGACCTGTGCCACCATCACCAGTAGGTGGCTTCTTCAGCTCTTGAATTCAATAGGACATACTAACAAAACCTGGTCCTCAGATCATGTTAGTCCATGACAAAGTTTCTCAGCTTCTTGGCATCTCTCTCAGACATATTCCTGGCTGGTCAATTTGGGGAAATCAAGATTAATAGCTTCCTAAGACACTTTTTTTTTTTTTTGTAGTCTAGCCATACATTTGACTTGTCTTCTTCCAGGACCATCATATGGGTAAAGAAGTTACACTTCTGCTTCTATATTTTCAAATATTCCAAATTGTCTGAAATAATATTAAGAATTTAAATATAATCTTCATCATGCCTATGTGAATACTTTTTACATTAATGTGATATAAAGGAAGCATTCCCTGCTGAAGAACTTGCAACAACAAAAAAATTATATGGGAGATAATGACAAAATATATTTCCATGCTGTTCTTTAAAAATGTTTTATGAATTCCAAAGAATTTTAAATGTATCCCTTATCCTATTATTTATATGAAATAATCTTTCTAGTAGGTGGTAGTTTTGTTTAACATATTTAAGTGTCAAAATAAAATCAGTTTCCAAAATTGTTTAGGTAACATATTCTCTTTTTAAATAAAGTTTTATTGAAGTACATCATTCATACATGTACATACATAAATAATACATGTATAGTAAAATTTGTGAATTTATGAAACAAATATGATATCATCATACAAGGCTTCCACACATCTCCCCACCATTTGTTGTGAAACATTTGTTACAAACTATGAAAGAGTATTATCAAAATATTACTAACTATAGCCCATATCTTACATTTGGTATATTTTCCCCCAACCCACCCAATTATTAACACATTACATTAGTATTACATATTTGTTATTGTTTGTGAGAAAATGTTCTCATGTTTGTCCTGTTAACCATGGTCCAACATCCATCACTGAATTCCCTATGTTATACAGCCCCATTCCTTGTATAATCCATTCAAAGTGTATACTCAGTAGCTCTCATTTTCATCACAGAGTTGTGCTGTCATTATCTCAGTCAATTTTAGAATGGGTAGTATATTCTTACTGTCCACAATTTTATAGTTTGGAGAACTAACTCCAGAGAAAATGCCAGAAAGAAAGTAAAAGAAACTTCCAGGGATCCATATCGGCCAGGCATTGAATTAATTGAATTGTGCAAGATCTCACTCTTGCACAAGCAGAGCATGTAAGCATATTGTTATTTACAGGATATATGTTTAAAAAATTCAACTCCATTTTTAGGTAGAATACAATTCTAGTCATTCCATAGTTAATAAGTGAAAGAGGTAGGATTCAGAGTCAGTTCTTTCTGGTTCCAAATTACATCTTTTTAGTTACTATATACTCCTGGTGAAAAAATAATTATTGAGAACTAGTGAATGAATGGAAGAATGAATGAATGAGCCTTCATACCAGATAAATGTGAATTTGAATTTTGGCTTTGCCATTTTCCATTGTTGTTAGAGTGCATATGTCATTAAGTGTTCACTCCACCATTCCCTGAAAGGGGATTTTATATTCCCATCCATTGCCAATGGTAGGTGAGCAAATGTGATGTCCTCGCAGTGATTTAAGAGCCATTGCATAGTTAACTTATATGCTTTCCCATGAGGAGAGTATGTCCTATATAGAGTCTCCTTTTTGGTCTGGGTCCTGCAATATGAAGACATATGAAACAGCTAAGGCTGACCCACACAATATAAACGTTTCTTGTTGTAAGTCTCTGAAATATTTATGATTGCTCAAATCTGTCTCAAATACTTTAAAAGTCTGACAAATGCAACATGTTTTGTTTTTTTTTATCTTGGGCACTTAACCACTTCAAGTCTAACTTTCCTCATTTGTAAAATGAGCATAATATGTATCTACTTTATAAAATAGGTATAGGGATTTAATGAGAAAACAAATTACCCCGTGCCAGTGTAAAAAAAATGACAATACTTAGTATGAAAAGAAAGTCTCAATTGACTTCATTCATTTGAAATCTTTTCAAGCTTATGCTCTCTCAAAGTGGTTTTCCCCTCTCCTTCCCTGCCCTGCCCTGCCCTCCCCTCCTCCCCCTCTCTCCCCACCTCCTCTCTCCTCTTCCCCCTCTCCCCCCCCTCCCCCCCCTTTTGAACTATCCATCCCATTTCAAGCCAACACCATTTATCAAACATATATTCTGGGCAATTTCCTTTGGCAGGTTTTATGCCTGCAATGTTTCCTTATTCACGCTTTCCTGTTGAAAAGCAAAAACAGGAGAAAAATAATATGTGCAGGGCAGGTATGGAGTTTCTGGCCTAAAGTAAATATCTGCCTCAAAGAGAATGCTGATTCCCAGTGGTGCTTTAATTAAGAGTGTTCAATATTTTATGAGCGTTAACATAATCAAACCTAAGTAATGGGCCAAAGAAGCCAATCGAGAGATTAAGGCTGTACTACAGCATTGCTTTAGAGTAGACAAGTAGCAATGTCGAAAAAAAGCTACCCAATATTATGGAAGTGGAAAATTGCCAAAGGACAGCTCATTAAAAATTGTGTAAAAAATATATCTTGACCACAAAGTAAAAATTAGTATTCCTCAAAGGGTGGTCCTCTGAATACATGTGTCAGAATCACCTGGAGCGCTTATTAAAGGGCAGAGTCCTTAACACTGCCCAGACTTATCTGGCTAGAATCTCTGATTTGGGGGGCTTAGGAACTCACATTTGTAAATCTCCCCAGATTATTTTTATACCCCTACATTTTTTTTACAACACTATTATATCAGCTCATTTCTGAATTTTTACTATATATTTATAATTTACACAAAATAAAATATATACATCTTAAGTGTTGAGTCTGATGAATTTTTTGCTCATTTGACTCATTGATCATACCCAGCAATCACCACTGAAAGCAAATTTTGGAAGATTTTTATCACCTGAGAAAGTTCCCTAGTGCCCCTTCCTAATCCTTCACCTCTGCCCAGAGATAACCACTTTCTGATTTCTGTGTCCATAGGTTAGATTTTCCCACTCTTGGGCTTCATGTAAAGGAAATCATATAGAATATATGTTTGTGGTACGTGTGTATGTGTGCTTATGTGTGTTTGTGGCTTGTTTTGCTTATCATATTTTCAAAATTCAGCCATGTCGTTATAGGTGCCAGTAGTTTATTCCTTTGAATAGTCTTCCAGTGTATAAATATACCAAAATTTTATCCATTTTCCTATTGATGGACATATGGGTCATTTCAAAGTTTGTGGTTATTAAGAATAAGGATATTATGAAACTTTTAACATTAGTTTTTTATGGACATATTTTTTATTTCTCTTCTATACATATCTATAGGTAATTAGAATTACTGAGTCATATGAAGTATCTCTTTAAATTTATAAGACATGGCTAAATAGTTTGGCGTTTCCACCAGCAGTATATGAGAGTTCCAGCTTCTCCACATCCTCATCAAAACTTGGTATTTATAATCATTTTATGTTTCTTTCATGCTAGTGAGTGTGAAGTAGTATATCACTGTAGTTTGAATTTGCATTTCCTTGGTGATTAATGAAGTTGATCAGCCTGCTGGTTGCCTGATAGTAAATGATGTACTTTTAGCTATTTGTTTATCTTTTGTGAAATGTCTGTTCAAGTCATTGACCTTGTTTTTTGTTTGTTTGGTTTGGTTTTGTTTTTTCCACGTTCACCACATTTTGAAAAGCACAGCTATGGAGGCAAATACTCTGACCTCAGAATTGGGAGCCCTGGTTCTAGATTGACTCTGCCACTCAAGAACGATGTACCTTTTGGATTGAGTTGGCTTATTGGCTTTCTCATTACAGAATCAGGCTCCTTGAATCATGTATCCCCCCTTCTGCAGAAGGGAAATCAAAGATGGAAATAAGGGAGGGAACATCCATTGCCCAGGGGAGAAGAACTGATCCTCAAAGAGATCTTTTGCAATACATATACTACAGACCTGCAGTATTTTGCCTTGATTCTTGGAGTTAACAGGTAAAGAGGAAATATTCAAACACTATTTTTGAGTTACTGCAGAAGCAAAGTAGTGAAATTATATTTGATTTAAAGGCTTTCCTCACGTTTACTCTTATTTACTTCACCACAATTCAAATAGTGAATGCTTCCCAGCTTCCATGACTGGAGAAGAATTGGTAGACTGATAAGACTGATAAGTACAGAATGTTGATAGGTCTTTAAGGTCCCTGTATCCTTTTTGGTCACCTCTCTGAACTAGATGAAAAACCCCAATAGGTTGTGGAAGCAGAGATGAGAGGATGTGTGCTCTGCTTATCAGTTGAGGCTCCAGGGTAACTAGATGGAAAGAATAACTCTGTGTGTGCTAAGGACCCTTGATAGCTTCCCAGAAAGTGTCCACACCTGGCATGGCCCAGAATCAATCATCTGTGCCCAAGAAACTAAAGAGGACTGTAGACAAGACAACAACAATGGAGGATTCAGTCAGTATCAAATAAGATCAGCTTTCACAAGACACCGCATGGTCTCTGTGAGTCTAAAATCAGCCCTGAGAAAAAGTGAAGTAATGCTCCAAATTGGGTTAGTTTTGGTTTCCCATCAAAACTGGAAAGAATGAAAATGACATAGAAATTAATTAATATGTAAAAGTTTCAAGATATATTTCTTCCTCATGTGAATTTTTGGACTAAAATTCATGCACACTATACAAAATAATTTCAAGTGTTCTGAAGTACATATCTTGTCCAGACAAGACCCTGTGGAGCCAACATAACATATAACCCACAGAAGAGTGCCAGACTCAGATCAGCCAAAAACCTTTTCTCTTGGCCACACATATTCATATTATCACTTTTTTAAAAAATGAAAAACAATTAGAGAAAATATGATAGCCCATTTTTAATTCTTTACTTACTTTTTATAAAACAACATATTGAAGACTTAGCTAATCATTCATTCTCAATAAATCCTTTTGCTGTCTTTGGAAACTCCTAAGTAAAAGAACATTCTCAAGTATACATATTGTTATAAATCATAGTAGCAAACATGTGACACATACTCTCACTCATGTGCTGGTGGCAGACAACATGAATGATAGTTGTGATTGTCTTTCCTATTGAGTCTGGAGGTTTCTCAGAATCCTCAACTCAGATCTCCATGCAGTCATCATAAAAACTGAAATTTCGTCATGGTCCCTTTTATAGATTCTTGACATAAGTGGTTGGTACCTGACTCTTCAAGTAAAGATTCTCATGCCCAGAATGGATAAAACTTGGGAAAACCCCAAATGAGGTTTATTTCTGCTTGACACTGCCACTTTTTACATTAGGCCTAAGGCCTTTCACGATCCTGCCCCATCCAATTTTACCTCTCCAGCTTTAACAAACAATGCTTCTCTCTTCTCATCATATATTTCCATCAATTTATATCAAATTCTTTGTAGTTCTCGTAATTTATAATATCCTTTTCACAATTCCTTGACTTTATATACACTCTTTCCTCTCATTAGATCACTTTTTTCAGCTGCTCTCCTCACCGTTGCCACCACAACCACTTGTGAAAATCTTGTGAGAAAATAAACTTGAAGATCAAGCTAGTTAAAAGTCATGAGCATTTGACATTCATAGTTTGTAACAAATGTTTCACCACAATGCAAGGTTTTGGTGGTGGGAGATGTATGGGAGACCTGTATGATGATATGCATGTTTGCTTTATAAGTTCACAACTTTTACTATACACTTATTATTTATGTATGTTCATGTATGAATGATATGCTTAAATAATTTTTAAATGAAAAAAAAAAAGTCATGAGCATTTGGCAGATGATTCTTGTTGTCCCTCAGCTTCTCTCTCTCCTTTCTACTCCTGGGGCTAAAAGCCTATGAACTACATCTCCCAGATACCCTTGCCAATTGGCTTACATTAGCTTATTCCATTGGGGGGCACTGATGGGAGCCTGAATGGTGAGAGGAAGGAAAAAGCCGTTTTCCTCCATCTTTTGGTTACACTTTCAGCAGTGAGTTTGTTATTCATTTATTCAGTCCCAATTCATTTACCAGTTATTTATGAGCACTGTTTCAGGAACCTGGGAAAAAATAAAGAACAAAACACATACATTTCAAAGAAGAAATAATTAATATGATTGATTAAAGCGTAAGTAAACCTAATTTCCAATCAGTCTGGACATCTCATTCAAAACCTAAAGGCCAAAGTTTTTCCTGTTTTTTTTTCCTGTTAATTTTTCCCCAACCCTATGCCATACAGCCATGTGTCTTTGTGTAATCCTGTCATGACTCTAACTTCTACTTAAATTCATGCAATGAAAGGACATTCATTACACAGATGAACATTAGCTTTCCAATCCAAGAGCAAGACTTTAATCAGCCCTGAGACATACTTAAAACACAGAACCTCTAAATTATATTATCCTCTGGAAAAAGATATTCATTCCCCTGTACACAAAACAATTCCCTTCTTCTTATCATGGAAAAACACACAAAAGATACTACCAGAATGCTTTCATGTATCCCCTAAATAATGCCCATAATTAAATGTACCATGTACATGATCAAATACAATTTCATTTACTTTCAATAAGATCAAAAGCAACAGAACATTTTGTTTTGAGGTTTTATTTCAAGCACTAACATTAATCTACCAAGAATGGAAATATCTTCCCTTACTTTGAAAAAAGCAATGGTTAACTAAAGTCCTCCTAAATTAGAATAGATCTCTATTCTAATTTTCAATTCAAAATCCTTTTCAGAACATTTTCCCCCTTGTCACAACATAGAGTGTTTTCCAGAATCCAAATGGTCTTGTGTTTTCTTAAATTTTTACTTTTTATTGAAAACAAATTCAAAGCTATGAATATGTTGCAAGATTAGAACAAAGAATCCCTGGATCTCCATTTACCCAGAAACCCCATTCAAGTTTCACCAACTACCCTAATCATAGTCTTTATAGCAAAGGGATCAATTCCAGAATCACATGTTGCTTTGACTTGTCAGGGCTCTCTGGTGTCCTTTGGCCTGGGCCAATGAGTCAGTCATTCTTTGACTTCACGACCTCATGATATTTGAATATTATAGACATTTGCCCATGATCAGATTTAAGATATGCATTTTTGGCCAGAATATCAAGTGGCAATTCTGTAGCCTCATTGCCTCCCATCAGGTGGCACATGATGCTGATTTGCCCCCTTTCTGGTGGTATTAATTTTGATCACTTGGTGTCAGCCAGTTCTCTCTAATCTTGACTTACCTTTTCCCCCTTTGTAATTAACAGATATTTTGTGAGGAGATTCTTTGAGACTATATAAAATCTTCTCCCACATTCCATTTTCATCTTCTAGTTTTAGCATTCATTGATGTTTCTTGCCCAAATTAATCATTTCTGTGATGATTGCCAAATGTTTTTGTTTGTTTGTTTGTTTGTTTGTTTTGGTTTGTTTTTATACTCCATTATTGCATCTATGTTTATTAGTTAGCATCCTGTTGCAAGGTAATGCTTTCCCTTCTCTCTATTTTTATTTACTCAGTTATATCATTGTGGACACATGGATTCCTATTTTATTCAATGTTACTATCATCATTTACTCTGGTGTGAAAATTGTCCCAGATTTGGCCAGGATGAGCCATTTCAAAGAGGTTAGCTACTCTCTCCAAAGTCATACAGTTGGTACATGCTGGATCAAGGAATAAAACTTAAATTTCTTGCAACACTGATTTTTATTATATATTTAGGTTTTTTAGAATAAGAAAATATTTCATGCCCCTATGACTATTTAAAATTAAACACTCTGCATTGTTTTCTCTTTAGTTTATAGAATAGCCAGGATCTTATTAAGTGAGCAAATATTATTGCTTCAAATCACATGTTATTTCAAGAAAATTAATAGTGACATAATAAAATAGATTTAAAATAATTAAATTAAGATAGTGGCAAACAAACACTCTTGGTTCTATAAAAATCATTAAGAAATACCAGATACATATTTTTAAAGCAATGACAATATCTCTTTATGTAGCTCTTTGAAGTTTACAAATGTTTCCTGATACACAGTCTTTTTTAGAAGCATAGGAATGCTAGGTTTTCATAAACAAAGCCCCCACTCCAGCCAGTTGGGCAGAGGTTGAGAAAGAGGAATCTGTGAATAATAATAGGATGAAGACAGCATATTGGTAGCTTCCCTGGTGTCATTCTTTTCTGTTACCATTTACAAATGAAATCCAACCTGGACTTACTAAACATTGAATTGCTATTTTGGGCAACTGGATCACAGTAAGCCAACCCATGGGAACCTGGGATATACTGGACCTCATTACAGGAGGCTCTGTGTGTGTGCATTTGCCGCTGACTCTAGTTTCCAAGTCTCTAGGCTGGCAGAGGCTATCTGTCCCACATATCTGTGTGCTCAGCTTCTGTTGCCAATCAAAAGTCTCATATTATTTCTTTGGTGATAGCAAGGGCAACTGAGGACTTGGTCAATGGTTACCATTATGAAGTCTTACTAAAAGGCGGAAGTAGAAAGAGCATACTCTGGAATCACACAGCCTGGGTTCAATCCCAACTCTGACCCTTTCTTGTTATGATTTCATCTCCCTGAGCCTTATTTTCCTCATTTGAAAGTGTGGACAATGTTGGAAGTAGTTATGATTCTATTACATGATTAATGTAAAATGATTCCAACATAATTGATCCAAGATAACCAAGATAGAAATTCCTCCAGGACTCAACGTATGTGAAATCTCTGGGGAAGGCAAGCTGTGCATTATGATGCACTGGAATATATAGGATGAAAATTATTAGAGACTATAAAATGGTTTAAGAATCCATAGGAGAAAGAACTTCAGGGGTTCTTAACTAGGGGTCCACAGATCCCCAAGGGTCCATGGAAAGATTTCAGGGTTTCCGTGAGCTAGAATTGAAAAAAAAAAAAACCAACGTATTATCTTTGTTTTCTCTGACCACTAACTAAAATCTAGCATTTCCTTTACTTATGAATATATGCAATAAATAAATTATGGTAGTATTCATTTCACCTGACTGGCAAAGAGGTCTGGGGAACAAAAATGGTTAAGAACCCCTGGACTAGGTTGACTAGAGATGTAATGCCCATAGTGAGAGCAGCTAGCCTTCAAGACTCGGTAGGATTTGGATGGCTGCTGAAAAAGGGGTGAGAGAAGCAGTGAAACATTCTGGATGCTTTTGGATTAGTTTCAATGCCAATTAAATAGTCATTTTGCTGTCTTCTGAATGCCAAGAATTAGGTTGACCCTTTGAATATGATATTCAATAATACAAGCTACTTCTCTAGGAGCTCATAGTGGGCTACATAGACATAGAGAAAAGATAATTCCAATATTATGCAAAATGTCCATGCTAGAGATTCATTTATGAAGAGTGGTATAAAGTTATATAAAAGATTATTTCATTAGATGGGGAAAGGGGGTTGTCAGGGAGGCTTTCTATGTTATCTCAAATGAATTCTGAAGATGAGATGATTAGTCAGGTGAAGAAATAGAGACAGGTCATCACAAGTGAAAGAAACAGCACAGATAAAGTTATGGAGACATGGGATACTTGTGTGTAGAGAAAACATAAGCAAAATGTCAACATTGATATAGTAGTGGGAATCAAAGAAAGGGGAGAAGATAAACCTCCATTTCTGGGATGAGCCAGAACATAGAAGGTCTTTTATTTTAACATTAGGAAGCTTTGACTTTCAGTCAGTCTTTCATCTCATATTTCTGAGCACCTACTAGAATAGTACATACCACTGTGTGGACAGAAATTAGTTGAGATTAATGCCATATGATTGCTGGAATTGCAATAATTATAATAAGCATGGGCATCATTTCAAAGTACTCTGTACAAGGAATATAAGTGAAAAATAAAATATTACCAAACTTCAAATTTATTGGACTCATGGATTCTAAATTGAACACAAATCCATATAAGCATTTCAAGATGATTTGGAACATTCAAAGTGAAGGTTCTGATTCTTGTATACTCAGTGACATGAAAGAAGACCAGGACCATGAGGATTTTTAAAACCTGAATTTTTATGTCAATAATTATTGTAAACATCTAAGTTACTAGATGTAACAGGCCACAAATTTTTATTAGCAATAAATATCCTGTTACAAGAAAGACAGATATGACAGTTTCTGATCTCAAGGATTTTAAGAAATGGATTCCAGAAACTGTTTCATAGAACTATGATATCTACTCCATAGAGAATATATATATTCTTATATATATAGCCTTCATTACAGAACACCATTTCTTCTTCTTCTGGCTTAGTACTCCTTTCAAAGGGACAAGGATGCTTTCCAGAGAGGATCCAATTAATAGCATTTCATATAAGTCATATAAGCCCTTCCTTCACACAAAACTCACTGTCCCTTTCCTATCAACAGCTGGCTTCCTGTAGCATGTCAATTGAAAATAGAGGAGAGCCATAAGGAGTAAGAGACTCATAAGCAGTTACTGAGTGAACAAGCCTATTTGAGGTGCATTCCTTTCTGCTGAGCTGGTGTCAGGAAAGGGCAACTCTGATCTCCTATGGCAGGACCCTCATGCCCCTGTGAGGGATGGAGCAAAGTGCTATGAGGGGCATGGAGCAAGTGAAAGACTCGTGGACACTTGAAGTGCTGAAGTCCATGTCCCCAAACACACTTAGAAAGGGCCTTATTTCTGGCCTCATGCCCTTCTCCAGTTTCGTTTCCACTGAAGAACGGTCGGAGCTCTGTGACCTTTTCCATCAACACTTGTGGCTAAAATTAAATTACAGCGTCCTGCTAAAGAATGAACTCAAGCTTTTTTTTTTTTTTTTTAAATCTACTTGTCATCCTGGGTGAGCTCTCTTACCAAGAAGGGAGGGAGAGAGAAAATCCCTTAAATGGGATGTGCATCTAAAAGGGAAACAAAAGAGGTTTACCTTACTCTCCTAGAGGATGTGGGATTAAAAAATAAATAAGCTCTGAATTCAACTTTAAATTCTAGTGGGAAGTCAGCCACCTCCATAATGAATTCCATGGCAAAGCCCACTATGACAAAATGAGCTGATGGAGGGACTAATGACAATGATGATTATTTATGTGACCCATTCTTAATTTACCGAGTCCTTTTACTTATATCATCTTAGTTATCGTCACAGAATATCTGTGTTTTATAAGATGGGGCAGCCATTACTTTCCCTATTGAAAGTTGAAGAAACTGAGATCAAGATTGGCAAAGTGAATTGCCCAAATTCAAAGAGTCTCAAAGTGATGTCAATCTCCTGCTCATTTTAAAACACCATGCCATTATGCCAAATAAAACGCTATTCCAGAATTAGGAAGGAAGAACTGAATTCTGACTGGTGAAATGAGGCAGTGATTTAGTGGTTATTATAAATAGATCCTGGTGGTCTGGATTACAAAATCTACAGATTTTTATGATTTGTCTCTATTCTTCTGTCTACAGTGAAGGCTAAATTTTAAGTAACACAAGACATGTTTTTCCTCATGGTTAGGAAATTATCTACCTTTTCCTCCATTTACCCATATGTTTATGTACTTATAATTCTGTCTATCCCATCTCTTGTTTTCAAATGCTCTTCCAGTACCTATACTCACTGTTTCCATAAATAAAGATATGTCAGATGTGATAAATCATTTGGAATCCCCACTTATCCATTCAGGAGGCTGAATCAAAGGGAGACAAACTCCTTGTTTGGGCAGATTCCAGAATGTTGAAGTAAATGGGAAATTTCTGAATGGAAGTGGCGTTCTTTGTAAGATGCTCTTACTCATATCCAAAATGCGGCAGTTTGAAGTTCTTTTATAAATTCCAAAAAGAAAAAGATTATGTTCTTAAATTAATCCATTCCTGTGGGTATGAGACTCTTTTGATTGGACTATGTCAGTGAGGCATGACTCAGGTTCAGTCTCCACCCTTTTACTGGAGCTGATATAAAAGGACACAGAGTGAGAGACCCACAGGAAAGGGAAGCGCTGCCATTTTTGACCCTTTCTTGTGAGAGAAGACTCAAGGATCGCTAGCATGAAGCTCCCAAGAGACTGGGCCCACAGAGTAGCTCAAGGCTGAAGAGAAGAGCCAAATGCCTGATAGCTCACAGCTGAACTCCAGAAGAAAGCGGAGCAGCCGAGACTGAGAGAGGCGGCCTCGTAAAAGACAAGCCTTATGCCTCGTTGCCCACAGCTGAGGTCCAGGAGATGGCAGGTTCTGGAGGGGAAGGCAAGGGCCCCAGCAGAAATTGGAGGCCATCTTCACTATGTGGCAGGACCCCAGAATCAACAGTAACTGACTTTGGTGAGAAAGCACCTCTGCTGATGCCTTGATTTGGACATTTCACAGCCTCGGAACTGTAAGCTTTTACCCCTAATTTCCCATTATAAAAGCCAGACCATTTATGGTACTTTGCATCGGCAGCCCTGTGCAAACTAAGACACAATCCTATGCTAAATTCCTTTAAAATACTTATAAACTGTTTTGTAAACAGAAATTGATACATTTTAATTTTATCATTCTTTACCATGACTGAAAATGCTTCTTTGCTAAAATAAAGAGTTAATACATAATAAACATGGTAGGTTAAGAAATCCAGTAAATTCCTCCTTAAGAAGGTATCTGGTTCACGAATTGAATCTACTCTCCACAGTAAGTGATTATTACAGAATATGGAATCAATAATTGTTGAAGAAATGAATGCCAAGGAATAAATGCTTTAACTGTTTGATGTTCCTGAAACTGCCTATAAATAGGAGATATTAGGCATAAATTAAGTGGAAATGACTCTCGGGATGCTTCTAATACCTGAGCGGCCTTACAAAAATCAGTGTGATAGAGTTAGGAGGCTGAACTGGTGGTAGAAGGCACAAGTTCAAGCCTGTCTCAACCATCAACCTTGACAAAACATCTAAATTTGTCTGGGTCTCAGTTGCCCTCTCTAAAATCCCGCCCCCCCGCCCTGGATAAAATGGAAGAATGATCATCTGATCCATTTTGATAACAATTCCAGAGACTTTGCAAAGTATTCCAAAGAATTACTGGTTAACTTAAAAACATTTACTTTAGCTTGAGCAAGCCCATAGTTCTTCCAGATAACTCAATAACATCAGTAGACAACCACCACTTCTTCTTACTGCTGAGGAAGTATTTTGGTATTGGCTTCCTGCTTGAACCCCACCTCAGTATCACATCCTCTTCATGTCCTAACATAGTGTCACTAGCAGATTTCTAAGTCTTACTCAAAGAGAGGTGGCTCTGGAAATGACTTGACCTGGGAGAAGACAGAGCAGCCTAAGAAGTAAGAGGCGGGAAGCGGGTGTGGCTCAGTGGATAGAGCCCCCGTTTACCATATGGGAGGCCCGGGTTCGCGTCCCGGGGCCTCTTTGTGAGGGCACGCCGGCCTGAGCGGTGCAGTGGGCTGATGCAGCAACCTCACGGCAGGAAGCGAGTGTGGCGCAATGGATAGAGCACCCGTTTACCATATGAGAGGCCCTGGGTTCGCTTCCGGGCACCTCCTTGTGAGGGCAGGCCGGCTCGCGCTGCGCCGTGGGCTGATGCAGCAAGACCTCACAGCAAGGGGGAGATGAGAAGACACGCAGCGAATGGACACAGCAGCACAAGCAGCAAAGGGGGGGATAAATAAAATAAAATAAATCTTTAAAAAAAATAAAAAATAAAATAAAATAAAAAAAAGAAGTAAGAGGCCACAAGCTGCATGCTTTCTGGCACTTTTGTTGTGCCAGGGGGCTTGGCTGAAAGGAAACAGAATGAGCTCTTGTCCCTGCACTTTATGAGCTTGCTTCTTTCCTTTCTGTGCTTGAGAACAGTCACCTGATGATTGGGAGGTGGAGAGGCTGGTAAAGCAATAACTTCGCCAAGCTCAAAGGCCTTGGGTATTAAGTTGATGCCAAATGAACAGAATTGTTTTAAAGATTAGGGGGGATATTTTCTGGAGTTTTCCTATTATGTGGCAGGTACTTTTATCATACTGGATCTCTTTTAATCCCTTCTACAAACCAGCATGAAGGTATTATTTTCCCCATATTTACTCATAAGGAAACTAGGATTAAGATGGATTCAATAACTTCTCCCAGTTATTTATCACTAATGAAGTTGCAGAGATGAGCTTTGAACTCAGATCTTTCTGATTCATGGTTCTTTCCATAGCAACATGCTACCTCTTAAATTTAAGAAAACAGACAAACATGAAAGTTTTTCAATCTCACAATAAAGTGAGAACCAGAAATCAAAAGGCCCATGGCCTTGAGGCAGCTTTGTCCAAGAGGGATAGATACCAGGGAAAAGCAAAGAAACAAGGATATTGAATTTGTAAAATGAATGCCAACACATTTTGCAATTACATAAGAAAATATATTTGATAATACAATCTGCTTTTCCTCATTCTAAAAGTAATAGATGCTTATGGAAATGGGGAAAATGAGCAAAAAGAAAAAAATAAGGCACTCATATATTATATATTATCAACATTTTGTTATTTATCCTTCTATCCCTGCACATGTATCCTACACAGCAAGATCTCATTTATTTGGACTGCACTGATTAAACACAGGCTACATTATATCTGTCATATAACAGAAATTTAATAAGTATTTGTTGAATGAATAAATGAATAAATGCCTCAATTATATAATAGGTGGAAAATGGAGAATTTACAAGCCATTAGGCAAGATTCAACACATAGGCTAAATGCCCTGTCCCAATCCATGGGATCCCTAAAACTGAGATTAAAGATAAGGCCCTCGATTTCAAGCATCTTACTATATCCAAATAACTGTATTAGAAAACAATATAAAACTGACTACAAGAAGGATTCAGGTGTGGCTCAATGGATAGAGCTCCCGTTTACCATATGGGAGGCCCCAGGTTCGCTTCCTGGGGCCTCCTTGTGAGGGCGGGCCGGCCGGCCCGCGCCACGCGGCGCGGTAGGCTGATGCAGCAAGACCTCACAGCAGGAAGCGGGTGTGGCTCAATCGATAGAGCCCCCGTTTACCATGCGGGAGGCCCCGGGTTCGCTTCCCGGGGCCTCCTTTTGAGGGCAAGCCGGCCCGCGCGGCGCGGTGGGCTGATGCAGCGGGACCTCACAGCAAGGGGGAGATAAGCAGACACGGAAGAAACACACAGCGAATGGACACAGTAAAAACACAAGCAGCAAGAGGGGGATAAATAAATAAATAAATAAATAATCTTAAAAAAAAAAAAGGATTCAAATAAACCACAGCACTGTATAAGTGAAAAAATATATATTTGAACATTCTTAGGGTCACTTATACTGTTTAGTTCCAATAAACAGCAAAGACCTAGGTGTTCAGAGATGCTTATAATGAATCCGTTACAATTAATCTTTTTGATTCTGTTATAAAGAGGACATCGCATTTATCTGTTTAAAGTCAGTCCTCTGCGAAAGAGATGTCCTCAAGCCTCTTTGAGTCACTCTGTGTTAATGCTCCTGGGTATATCTGCTCCCCTTGCTCAGCCCTTCCTTTCCTCAGCTGCTTAAGTATTTGAAGCACATGTTTCTAGAACATTACCCTAGGATCTTGAAGCCTCCTCTCCAATTGTTTGCGAATAAATCTGCATCATGAGGTAGGACACATAATTTAAAAATTAGGTAGTTTATACCAAATTAGTTCTTCCCAAACTTCAGACATTTCGGTGCCATAGTCTCAGTTTGCGCAAGACTCGTGCGCCAACCAAGCACAGGCCCTGTGATTGCATATAATCTCTACGTTCCAGATGGTCACAGTACCGGCCATCTCGCCATATCTATGCAATCACTCATTCAGTATTTTGCTAATAAATGTCAAGCTATATTGCATACACAAACCTTACATTAAATCTGTATATGTGATTAATGAAATCGCTTTTGCTTATTACCAGAAATTTGCATGGTCACACATTTTGGTATAGTAGGATAAATGAAACAGCTAATAACCCCTAAAGGGTCAAAATCCCATGCCTAGATGCTTGCTAATGAGTACTTATAAATTTTAATTTTCCAACATTTTTCTTTACTTAACTTGTCCTTATTACTTTTAGTCAGTATTGTGGAAGAAAAATACAAAATCATCCACGTCTTTAGTTATGTGTATATATTTCTATAACATCTATCCACTATCTCTTCATCTAACCATCATCTCTTTATCTCTCAATTTATGCCTTAATCCATTATTTCCTCTGCCTCTTCTGATGTTCTTGGGACATGGGCATATCGTGTCACTACCCTCTTCAAAAATCTTAATGACACCTCATGGTCTGCACATCTCCATCTGGACATCTTGGTAGTCTTCAAGGTCCTTTCAAAAGTAGACCAGCTTTCTATCCTTGAATTTATTACACACCCCAAGGGAAACATATATCCTGTCGTGCTAGCCTTTGCTCTTATTCATGGCATTGCCTTTTGGCTGTGATAGCCTTCCTGCCTCACTGTGTGCCCTCTCTCTTTCATCCTTCAGTGACTGTGTGTGGGCTAGTGGGTGGATCTAGTGATGAGTTCCCTATTGTATATACAGCCTTGCTCATGGTTTCTTTTATTTGTTTCATATAATTTTTATTTAGGCAAATAGCTTGTGATTCTAGAGGTAAATATTTAATATACAGCACATCAATGTGATGTTGCAGAAATAGTTTTCTTCTTGGTTCTCTCATTTTATAGCTTTGAACATGCCATGTACCCTCTCAGAAATACAACTTTCTCATTTGTAAAATAAGGAAAGGTATTAAATTAGGTATCGCTTCTTCCAGTGAGTCTTCCTTGGTCCTCCTGGACTAGACTACTTGCCTTTCTATTGCAGCCTCACAGAGAGAAACAAATCCCTTTATACTCTAGTGGTATAAACTGTTGTTTTTTTTTTAAATGTGTCTCAATGCTTAGATAATAGACTCCTTGAGGACACTTGTTTATCATATTTCCTCTTATGACTAGCAAAGAGTTTGTTGTATAATACTACTTGAAAATATTTATAAGGTGAGTGAATGAATTTATTGCAAAAAGATGCAATGAATAAACAAATTCCTTTAAAGGGTACAAATGTAGATATTAGCCAAGAAAGAAGTTTTGAAATATGAAATATGGTAAATGTGGGATAGGGCAGTCAAAAGAAATGGAAACCAAGGATAAGAGCCTTCCCCAAAAGTTAACATTGAATTATTCATTTTTTAATTTAATTATAATAACCACTATTTCCAATGACTCACAGGGAGAATCATACAGTATAATAAATTGTGTTTGGAGAAATAATGCAGTCTTTAAGTGTTTTTCAGCATGAAAGAAAATGGTATGTTTCGTTAGAAGATCTAGAACTACTCATTTAATGCCAAACCAAGGGTAGGAAAAGATAACAGCATAGTCTAACTGATGTAGTGTCTTTCTGGGAAAAAAAATAAGTGGTAAAATGGCTCCACTATGCTATCTGTGCTGTATACATACACATGAGTACATATACACACAAATTCATTTTTCCATTGGTCATTTATTGTACATGATTGCCTTTTGTGTGTGTGTGTGTGTGTGTGTGTTTGCTACTCAACACAAAGCTCTCCTTTTAGTAGCCATATTGTCAATTTTCTGCAAACCCTTTCTCATCTCATGGGTTTCGGGAGGGTTTCCACATTTGGCTGAGGACCACGGAACTTACGTTTAGGCCAATTAGTATATGTCTTCCTTCTGGCCTCACAGGTTTAAAACAAGACCCAATTAGAATCAATGATAAGAAATGAGCTTTTGCAGCGAGGGAATAGACCTGGGAGCTGGAGAGAAAAAACTTGAAAACTAATTTTTATTATACTCTAAGAAAATTTGTAACCAGCTATCCTTGAAGCTACTTCTGTGTCTAGACTTTTCAGTTAAATTATTCACTTTTTTTAAAGGCATTTTGAGTCATTTTTAAAATCACTTACAGCCAAAAAGATACAAAGATTACAACATGGTCTTTATTCTCAAAGAGCTTACATACTAGAAAAGAAATAGTATTTGCAAACAGATAACTGTAACTCACTAGGGTAATATTAGAGAAATATATAGAATACATTTTTGGAAGGCAAGAAACATATATACAAGTGACTTAGGGAGAGTCATCGGAGAAGATTCAGAGGAGAAAATGCTTGAACTGTCCTTTGAAGAGTGGCCAAGGTGTTGAGTAGCGTAAAAGGGAGAGGTTATTTCAGACAAAGGGAAGAGCATGTGCAAAGGCACAGGGATGTGAAAGGGCAGTAAGTACTTCAGCGTGACTGGGGGGTGAACTGGCTTTGAGGGAGTGATGTGAATGAAGCTTGAAGAAACAGGTGGTGACAGATCTTAAAAGTCTTGAATAGCATGGTCAGGTATCTGGACTTTGTCCTGAGTGTGAGGAGGAGCCATTGAAGAATTTTGAAGAGTAGAATGACATCATTGTTTTAGCCCTTGAGGAAGATCACATGGAACATTCATTCAGAGGCAGGAATGGGTATGGAGAAAACTTAGGAGACCTTTGCATTAACCTAAAAGAGAGATAATGTATGCTTAAAGTAAGGTCATAATAGCGAAAGTAGGAGGAAACTCTAAAGAGATATGTTAAGGATCATGGTCATTTCATGAATTTTAACTTTGTATTATAATATTCAATAACCTATTTTGTACTTGCTAAATAGTCTTAGGATGCAGTAATGAGTAAAACTAAGATTATAGATTCTGGAGCAAGACTGGATTTGTGTTAAGATTATAAAGTGTAAATATACAGTGGTGAGGCTGGGATCCAGAAAGTAGTCAAGGCCAAATCATGAAGACCAAATCAAACTAGTGAGTTTCTACTTTATCCTATATATACTGGTGTGTTACCTGAAGCCAAGGCACTGTGAGGGGATAGCAGGCGTGAGAAAGTGATAATGCTGAAGACCCTGGACTACATGGCAGGCAGATATATCCCCATGATAGTTTCAGTTTATAGGATTTATGTATATCCTCCCATAGTCTCTCATGTAGAACTTTGGCCATAATAGGTCCTAAATAAATAATGATTGACTAAACGAATGAAGACTGAGGAAAGAACAAGCAAATGAGTGAGTGAGTGAGTGAATGAATGAATGAATGCAGGGATAACTGGAGTATGGGGAGGAGCAGATAAAAACACACAAATGGGCAATTGAACAAATGACTGGGTTTCCCATGTGTTTCCAAGGATTAAGTAGTTTCCATAGAATGCCAAGTGCACTTCTTGGTCTCACACAGCATGAGACTCTGGCATGCTAAAAGGAAAAGAATAAACTTCATTGTTGTATTTAGAGAAACAGCTGTTGATCATGAGCTGTAAATTTTTTCCTAATGTAACGGCCATTGAGAGGAAGCCCTAGTACGTCACAGAATTAAGCAGTGCCAAAAATGGCCGTAACCCTCTCAGGGTCTCCTGGGGCTGGTGTACCAAACAAGGCTGCCTAAGTGTTGTGGTAATACCCAACCCTCTCTTAAATTGGAAACTGTGCTGGGCTGGACAACGTGGATTCAAAAAAGGGAAACCTGCTTAAAAAACTTTGCTCTTAAGAAAAAGGCTTTCCCAAATAACGATACCAAAAGCAAGGCTATCAACTGAAAAGATTAAAATAAATTACAACTTGTTCTCATAATAAAAATGAGGCAATTTAGATTCATGCTGTGTCCTCATTTCACTCTCTAGAGATTACGCTGGACAGTAAGCACTTGGTGAGAGTCTGGTAGTTTACTTTTGTCAAATACTCAGGTCCTCACAACAGCTGAGGGGTTGATCGGGTTTCCATAAAAGGGGATTGAGAGGAAAGGGTTAATGGCGCTCCTTGGAACCAAATGAACTTTGTGCCCTGAGTGGGACTTTTGTCTGTAACCATTTTCCTTAGAGGCTTTTCTGGCATGATACGAGGAAAAGGCATGGGATTTGGGGTGACATGAGTTTCACTGAAGGGTAGAACAGTTTTACGCTGTGTCACTTCCGTCAAGTTACTTAGATTTTCCAAGCCTCTGTTTCTTCATTTGTAACATGGGAAAAACAATCTCTGTCTTTCAGAGAGAATGTACAGTAAATGCTGAATGTAATAATTCCTGGTAGAATCAGTCAATAACCTGTGGCGTTGACTGAAGAACGATGGTGGTCTAGGAGTCAGAAAACTGAGCTTTAATGATGGTTCTCTCATTGCCGCTCCATGTGACACTGAGAAATGCACCTTTCTAGGTCTTGGTCTCTTTTTACATGAATGGATGGGACCAGATGAGTTTTAGAGTTCCCCTAAGCGCTGACATTTTTAAAAACTATCTTTAGCAAGGTCAAGGATTTAGAGAGGACTTTCAGTTTCCTGGATATGGTAGTTGAAGGAGGTGTGATTGCATCAACAGGAGAGGGACCTTTACTTTTAAACTGAGACCAAAATCTCCTAAGTATGTACCAAAATCCTATTCCAAGGGGAAGCAAATTTCTTCTGTGAACTCTGTCCTTAAAAATAGTCCTCAAGCAATTTAAGGTCAACTGGAGTTATGTCCAAGATACCACTCATGGCACTCTTCAATTAGAATGACTGTGGCCTTGCCGTCAGGTCGAGGGGGAGGAATTGTGGGTCAACAGAGAGAGAAGCTGTGACAGCCCACAGAAGCTGAACAGGTAGAGAAGACACCAAGGCTGCCACATCATCACTTGCTCAGCCTGACAAAGTCATCTAGACTCCATCTCTTATCCCAGTCATTTAACCCAATCACTCCACAAATCCTGTTAGATCTGACTCCTAGATATCATTGGAATCCATCCAATCCCTGAAATTTCTATTACCCGAGTCCAAATCTAATTTGTTTTTTGCTTGGATACTTTGACAGATTCTAACTGGACTTAAAAGTTCCAGCGTTAGTCTTTCCCAAGCCATTTTATCTGCTGTACTCTGATTTGAACCTTTCATTGGTGGTTTCCCATTATCCTTAAGGAATAATCCAAATTCCTTGACTAAAGTCTCCTATGAAGTGCTTCATACCCAGGCCTCCACTAACCTCCTGTGCCACATCTCCAAACACTCATACCCTCCTATGCTTAGCTCCAGCCATCCTAAACTTATTTCTGGCCCTGCAACCTGACATGATCTGACTTGATTCCTGATCCTCATGTATTGGGTCTCCCTGCCTGGAATACTTTTCCTCCTTCTCTGCTTCTCCTCCCCAACCCTCAACTTTTTGTCAAAATGATTGTCACTCATTTTTCTGATCTCAGTTTAGCATTGCTACTTCCAAACCCATTCTTTATCCCAACCCATCTCCATCTCCACTTTAAGGCTTGATTGCATGGTCCCATATGCTCTCATATCACCTCCACAATGCATCCCCTTTTTTTGGTATTTCATTGTGATTGTTTAATTGCCTATCTCCATCTGCTAAATAGTTCTGTGAAAGCAGGAATTCTGATGGTCATGTTCATATAGAATCTCCAGTCACAGACCACAATGCATAAATGAAGTATATACACACACTTGCATGAAGAAATGAATAGTCAACAGGACTCAGTCCTGAATACAGTGCTTTCTGTTTCTTTGACCTTGGACAAATCACTGAAAATCTTGGAAACTTTGATATTGTTCATGAATTCTAAAAATAGATATTGGATTATATTTGTAAACTGGTTTGTTACTCTGGGCATATTAGATTGTATTAACTTCAGAGGTTTCACTTTTACCTGATTAAATTATGATTAGGGCTTTGATTGGGCCATGTCAGTAGGACTCACAGAGAAAATGACAGGGCAGAGGGGAGAGTTGGAGTTTTGGTGCTGGAGCCGCAGGAAGTAAACACACATGAGAAGAAAACAGAGGAATGGAGATGGCTCCATAGGTATGACAGAGGCCCCAGGAAGAGAGAGAACCTGATAGTCTATAGCCGACCTTGTGGAGAGAACAGAGCAGCTGAGCCCAGGAAGAAACAAGCCCCAGGGAGAGAGACATTTAGGAGGAAGAGGAAGGCTGAACCCTCGCAGAGACCAGCAGCCATCTTGCTCCAACACGTGGCAACAGACTTTGATGAGGGAGGTAACTTACACTTTATGGCCTTGTGACTGTAAGCTTCTACCCCAAATAAATACCCTCTATAAATGCCAACAGATTTCTGGTACTTGCATCAGCACCCCTTTAGCTGACTGAACACTATTCTCAGTAGAAAAAAATAAATAAAAATTATTTATTTTATATATATTATAAAAATTATTTTTCTGGCTTCTTTGCTGCTTGATTGAGAGGCTTCTATGAGATCAGGTATGAGAAACATGAAAACAGTGACATGCGATATCCACAAGCTGGAATCTATTATTGTTGTTTATCATTTGCTTCCTCTTTTGAGACATATCAGCTTCAGTACAGGAGAAATATCAGGAGAGGGCCTCTAAATTCTTTGTAGTCTAGTTCTGAGGAAATGGCTAACTCGCTGACTGCTTAAAAAACAATTTCCCTGAATTTGACTTTGATTTCAGTCTGTCCTATTAGATTGTACCTTCCGAGAAGAGCCATTTGTTTTTGAAAACAAGTTGTACTCTGTGTTCTTATGTTACTTAATTCACCAGCACCATCTGCTCTGCTGTTATGCCCAATTTGAATCAGGATAAAAATGATTCTTTCTGCTTATACATCCTGAGGAAAATACAGACTTCACGAAAGGCAAGAAGAAGGAAGATATCTATGGCCAGTGGATTGGGTGGTTTGGGTCCCAGGTGCCATTTTGTCAAGTCAGCATGATGATAAGAGCAGGCCTGGAGGTTAAGGGTGAGTCAAGATCTCCTATTCTGAATTCCATGCTGCCTGGACTGACATGCCACGTTAGGGAAACAGGCTGGAGAGATGACAGCTTTGTTTGACTTTTAGAGAAATCCTCTGAATTTCAAAGAAAGAGCTAAGTGTCTTATATAACTGCTGCAAGGGCTTGGCCGAAGTGGCAAATTTAGCACATTCATCCCTGGGTATTTATGTATTGATCAGAAATTTACTTTGATAATCTTTGGGTTATGAGTCTCTATGCGCGCGCGCGCGTGAGAGAGAGAGAGAGAGAGAGAGAGAGAGATTGTTAATCTAGGAGTATTAAGCTCATGTATCTGCACAGTGGGAGAGTAGGTGGGGTAAGGAAAAATACATACATGAAGTTATAAACCAATAAGGCAGGGTGCTTTCCAGATATTCCTAAGCCAGATTCTGATCGAAGCACTGTTCTTTAGTGCCAGAGAAGGATTTAGTTCTTGGAAACAAGCAATGCAATAAAAGCCGACCCTCAATTTCCTATAACAACAAGCTCTAAATTTGGCATCCATCTCACTAGGGACAAACTGTGCCAAGAAGCCAAAGAAGTCAGAACCCGCACCCACAGAGGCTGGTCTCAATTCAGCAAAAGATGTTCTTCTGAAGCGACAGGAACTCTTAGCTCCTGGCCTCCATCCTGCCCACCCACTGAGCCACTCTGCGTTCTCCTACTAGCTCTTTCCCTTCATTTTTCTGCTGGGGCCAGGGAGAAGGTACTTTCCCCCTTGAGACTCCCAGAGAAGTTAATTCCTCCATAACTTTCATGTTTATTTGGAATATGCCCTGGACTAACATGAACTGTGTCTTTTCAGTGTGGAGTAGGGCAATCTGATTATGCCTATACTAGTAATGACTGTGATACTGGAAGAACAGTGTGGGAGGAGCACACGTGGATGCGGTTCTCCGCTGCCAGAGACTTCTGATAATTCCTGGAGATGGCTTAAGCGTCTTCCATCAAAGAAGCCCTTCTTAAAAGTAAATTTGGAAACTGCTTTTTTCCCCTAAAGCAACTAATGTTTTTCAGCATTTTCCAGTTTCCCCCAGTTGTTACAAATATTACACAAAATAATTATGTTAATAGTAGCACCAGTTATTGATTCTCCATGTCCTAACTGTGCATAATACTTGATGGAAATTGTCTCTAATTTCCCCATAAATTGCAACTGGATCTACCAAGTACACAATCTCATTATTCCTCCCATTAGTACTTTGAGGAGGGTGATTTCAGAGCAAAGAACAGAGATGCCCTGGGGTTACCATAGGTGATGGGGTTTATTTCGAGGATATGTGAGGACATGAGTAACCTCCAAAACTGCCCTAAGTGGTTGAAGAGCCTGGTCTCAGGGCGAATTAGAATAGCATTAATGACATCATAGATCTAGTAACCCCAAGTCCGTTTCTTTGGTCTGCTGCTCTCATGACTCAGTTGTTCTTTATCCCTGCTTCTGCCTGATACTTATTCACAAGAAAGAAGCTCCAATGTGGCTGTTTAGTACCAGCCAAAAAAGAGTATCCTTGTTGGTACTGTTTTCCTTCCAGGTTTCCACATAGGACATTTGCCAGTCTAGACTCTAAACTTGAACCCTTTCCTTGAGTCCATTCTGCAGTGGCCAGGGTTATTTGGCTCCTATAGAACTAATCATGGTGACTTACACTTGAGGAACCTCTACACCTGATTGTGTTCTAGAGCGGTTCTTGAAGGTTTTATCATGGCCTGCCAGATAAAGATGATGTAACCCCATTTATAAGTGAAGAAACATAGGCTCATGAACTTAAATGCCCATCCAGGGCCACAAAGCTGGTCAGTGCCATTACTCAGATCTGAATCCTAGACCTGTTTTTACCACCATGCTTTATTGTCCCCTTGAGTTTGCAATGGTTGCTCATTGAAACATTTTCATATCTATGTTTCTGATTCTTGACTTAGTAAAGATAGCAGTCTTGTCTGATCATAAGCCGGCATGAGTACAGAAATACTGACAGAGAAAATGAAAATTACACAACAAAATAATAGTGGACCGGCGGATGTCATAGGAAAATAAATTTGTGAACTATATGGAAAATGTATCTCCTCGAGCCTAGAGTGACCTATCTGCCTGGTGGTAAAAAGAAAGAGAGACTCACAGAAACATATGCAAAGGAAGGTAGGAAAATACAGTTACGATAAATCTGAGAGTTAATAATGGTCCTGGTTCATAGTTGAGGGACAGGAAACAACTATAGTAGGAATCCTCTTGTCCTACTCTATCAGGACCATAGTTGGTTGGATAATCAAAAAGTTAGTAAAAGTGAGGAAATCATAAAACACGATGCATGTTTATCTTAAATATTTCATTTTAAGGCAAAGTTACTAAAATATATTTATTGGTTCATAACTTGATTTAGGTCCAAGACCTTATCAATTACTTGGATCCATTAATTGGAGTTTTACATTGCCTTCTCACAGAAACATTGTGTTTTTTTCTTAAGTGAAGGTCAAGTTAGAAAACAAGATCTAGATCTGCTTCTAGATCTTTCACCATGGCTTCTCAGATTTTTAAAACCATTTTACCCAAACCCATTTCAATTACTTAGTTAATTATTTCAACTGCCTTTTTAAAAGATTTTTTAAAAAATTGTAGAATAATTTAGATTTACAGAAAAATTGCAAAGATAGTGTAGAGAGTTCCCATATACCTCATAACCAGCTTCCTGCATTATTGACTTCATATATTATGGAACATTTGTCACAATTAATGATATAATATTGATACATTACTATTAACTAAAGTTCATATTTTATTCAGCTTTCCTTAACTTTTACCTAATATCCTTTTTATGTTCCTGAATCTCATCCAGGATACCACGTTATATTTAGTTATCATGTCTCCTTAGGCTTCTCTGGGCTGTAACAGTTTCTCAGATTTTTCTTGTTTTTGATGGTCTTGATAGTTTTTTATAGAATGTCCATCAGTTGGGGTTTGTCTGATGTTTTTCTCAAGATTTATAGGTTTTGAAGCAGAAAATCACACAGGTGAAGTGCCATTCTCATCACATCATACCAAGGATACACGCTATCAACATTACTTGTCACTGTTGATGTTAACCTGATTTGAGTTTTAAAAGTAAATCTTGTATACCATTTTTAAATGTATTTTCATATTTTAACAAAATAATTACACACATAGAAAAAAGTCTGGAAGGACTGAATCAGTGTTGAATTTCAAAAGCAATTTGTACTTACTGTTTCCAAAGCATTCCACTTAGTTTTTTTAGAATCATAGCATAAATAATTCTCTTTACATATTCTTATTTCATCAGTTTATATATTTAATTAAAATATACAAATACAATAACAAGTATAACTGGCATAAACAGATTTGGGAACAGACACAACTGACTCTCGGTAAGTATATAACTTAACTGCAGGGAATGCAAAGTGCATATGTGCAGCAGGGAGTGCAAAAGTTCATGTGTGCAGCCTGTTGCTATGAATGTTCAGGATGACATTGGCATTAGGCAGTAATTTACGGAGAGAATGGAGAGCATCAGTTAATCTGTCAAATCAGTTATGCGGAGGTTGGATAAAGTGCTTCTAAAATAGTTGACTTTGTATATTCCAGAAGAGAAAAAAATATATTTTCCACAGAATAAACACCAGGAAGGCATGCTGCATGGCTGAGAAATGCCAACTAGAAACAGTCTCATATACCACTCCTCCTTAAAGGAGCTAGTAAATACTTACAAGCCCATGAATTGGTGGTATGGAAAAGAAAGGCAATTTACCAACTTCATGCACCAGTTACCAAATTATCTGTTTTTTAATTAAATTATTTTATATGGTTCTATAGTAAAAAAAAAAAAAAAATCTTCCCTCTATTTCTGCTATTTCCTGGGAGTCTTGGGGACAGTATTGGGTATGTAAAGTATATCTGTTAATCTTTTGGTCATAAAGGGGAAAAACAAAACAAACCAAAACTAGAGCTAGCCAAAAATATGCCCATAGTTTTTTAAAGGACACAGGCCTATTTCAAGAAGTCCAATTAAGGCTTGTACTGCAAGACCTTGGCATGGTAGGCAGAATTATGAGATGGTCCCCAAGATCCTGTCCCCTGGTGTACGTGCTCTGTATAGTCCCCTCTTCTGGGTGTGGCCTGGATCTACGAACATGATGGGAAAGTTGCTCTGTAGTTATGTTACATTATATAAGACTCAATCGTAGCAAACTGGAGAGAGATTCTTCTGCTGGCTTTGAAGAAACAAGCTGCCCTGTTGTCACAGGGCCACATGACTAGGGCCTGAAGGAGGTTGCTGGGAGCTGAGAGTAACCCCTGGCCAGCAGCCAGCAAGTAAATGGAACCACAGTGCCAAACCACAAGGACCTGAGGTCCACCAGCAAGCTGCACGATTGTGGAAGACGACCCTGAGCTCCTCGAGATTGCTGCCCAGCCAGGACCTTGATTTCTACTCTGCATCCCTGAACAGAGAATGCAGGTAACCTGTGCCCAGACTCCTGACACATGGAAACTGAGATATAAAATGTGCATTGTTTTAAGTCACTAAGGTTATGGTGATTTGTTACAGAGCAAGAGAAAACAAATATATTTGGTAAGGGCAGAAGTCAGAGAACTTTGAAGGTCTTCAATGGTGTATGTTTGAAGCTTCTCTTTGAGTATTTCGTCAATAACTCCTAGTTCTAACATCTCCAAGTCTATGTTTCTGTCAGCTCAAATTTCCATGAGAGAATCTAACCTATGTATCTTGGGTCAGCTGAAGGACCAATCAGCTATGGCTAGGAATAGAGGAGGGTGATTTCCATGGTACAGGAGCTACTGCTCTGTATGTTGGCGGTGGCTCCCAGAAAGGAGAGGAACATGAGGCAGGAAGATCCTCAAGAAATTGTTTACTACATAAAACTCACATCTTTCCTGATGGGATTTCAAAGTATATTCTGAATATTAAGCAAGACTCTTAAGAGTCTTAAAATTGGAAGTGTCTGAAACGCACTGATTTCAATGGTTTCTAACTTTTTACTACCAGTGAACATCTTTCTTTAACTCAAAAATACTTCTTTACATGTTTTGAAAACTTTTGATAACCAACCTCCATTTATTAAAGAGTAATATGTTCCTTTCCCTTTTACATTATTTAAAGCATGCACAATTAAACCAATATTTTAAAAAGCAATAAAAACAACCATATTATTTTTCCATGTACTATGAAATATTGAAACATAATTCATGGATCCTCCACCTTTCTAATTGCATACAACACTTTAAGTCAAATAATATCAGGTTGAGAACTATTAACCTAGTTCAACCCCCTCATTTCAAAATTGTGAAAATTCTTTTAAAAATTGAATTTTTCCTTAATTCAAAAATAAAATCCAAAACCCCAAATTATCCTTCTCCATTAATCAAAAGTCAAACAAACAAATACAAAATTCCTTATCCTTCATAGGCAATCGAGGAAGAATCTGCATGTGAGGAGATCCATCTAGACCTCAGAAATCCAGTTGTTGAGCACTGGTTGGAGTTCTCTGCCTGCACACATTCTGGTGCTGTTCTTGGAGTCCCAAAATGGATATGGTGGCTACTTACTAGTAACTCTCACCCCACAATTCTACCACCAAGTGAGTAGTTACAAATGTCAATAAGGTAAACATCCTAGGTTCAAGTACCACTTAATTAAAAAATGTTCTTTGTGCATCTCATTTGTCATAGTGAGAACCAAGAAGCAGTTGTATGGCCCAGTGAAAACCCATTTCCACTACTTGAAAAGCAGATTCATTATTAGTGGAATCAGTTTCCCACATTAAGAATAAAACATGAGGGAAGCGGGTGTGGCTCAATGGATAGAGCTCCCGTTTACCATATGGGAGGCCCCGGGTTCGCTTCCCGGGGCCTCCTTGTGAGGGCAGGCCGGTCCGCGCGGCACGGTGGGCTGAGGCGGCAGGACCTCACAGCAAGGGGGAGATAAGCAGACACGGAAGAAACACACAGCGAATGGACACAGTAAAACATAAGCAGCA
>JAQZBX010003067.1:0-67517 GCA_029593785.1 Cabassous unicinctus
TTTGCAATCGTGTACTGTTACAAATAGTGCTGCTATGAGATATTTAATACATGTATTTTGGTAAACATGTATGTATTGCTTTTATGCCTATGTTGAGCTTTAGTAGATAATTGCCAAAACATTTTCAAAGTGATTGTATTAATTTACTCTTCCATTAGCAATGCATGAAGATATCATTTGTTCCATATCTCCTCCAATACTTGGCATTCTCAGTCTTTATCATTTTAGCCATTTTGATTGGTTTGTAGTGATATCTTATGGTGGTTTAAATATGCATTTCCATGATGACTAGTAAAGTTGAGCACTTTTCCATGTTTACTAGACATTAGGATAGCTTTTGGTTTTAGTTGGAAGAAAGTGTTAATATACTCATCGTTATGCCAACACAATTAGAGAATGTACAATTTTTAAATTGTATTTTCATAGAGGAAGGGACCCATGAAGGCAAAAGTGTGTAGGGCCCACCCAAATCATGATGGGGCCCTGTGCTCATTCATTCATTCAGGAAAGCAGCCTGTCAATCAATCCTTCAGCATGTCATCCAGTAGGACAGCCAATGAGATATCTTAGGCAACTGGTTAGGGCTGGACGCAGGTGGGGTGGGGAGAAGAGGATACATGTGGGTGTTTTCACAGAAGGGTTCAGAGTTAATGTTCCCACAGATCTGCACTTGCTCTTTGTGGCCAGAGGAAGGAACTGGGGTGCTGGGGATTTGGGTGATGGATCCACCTGCAGCTGTCATAGCGAGGATAGCTTTTTCAGGAAGTGCATGTTCAAGTCTGCCCTCTCTAGTTTGTCTATCTTTTCTTATTGGTTTGTTGGAGTTTTAAAAATATATATATATTTCGTATTCACAAATTATTTGATAGATATACGTATTGAGAATATCTTCTTGTCACTCTGTGGATTGCATTTTGAAACTTTTAATGGGTCTTTTTGTGAATAGAAGTTCTAAATTTTAGTAAAACCCAATTTATCTGTTTTTTTAATTTTATGATGAGCAGTTTTTCTTCCATTTAAGTAATTATTGCCTACTCAAAGCTCAAGACACATTTGAGAGTGAAAAGTGGCACTATACTACTCCAGGACAAAAGGCCTAAACTGGACTGGACTGGACAAGTTCACTGTGAGTGTGTTCTCCACAATTTGAATTCTACCAGATTGGTGGTCTCAACCCAGGTAACAACACTAAAGTCACCTAGGAAGATTTTAAAAACTATTTCTGCCAGAGGCACCACCCAAGACCAGTGAGTCAGGGTCTCCAAGGGCGTGGCAAGGTGTGGGTGTTTTTTGTTTTTATTTGAGAATTACCCAGGTAATTTGGGGAAAGTTAGTGTGGAGGACCATCACTCAACCCGACTGCCACTCAGGCTGTAATAAGCATAAGAATCCCCTGGAATCTTGCTCAAATGCAGATTCTGGTTCAGCTGGTGTGGGTCGAGACTACTTCTGGTAAGCTTCCGGGTGATGCTTCTGGTCCACGATTGCATTTTGGTTAGGAGGACTCTAGACAAGGGATGCTCAGCTGGGATATTACTGACATTTGGGGGCCCTGATAAGTCTTTCCTGTGGGGCACTGTCTGTGTGTCACAGGATGTTTACCAGAAGGCCTGGCCGCTACCCAACAGCACTCCCCAAGTTGTGACAACCTAAAATGTTGCCAGGCACTATCAAAAGTCCTCTTGGGGGCAAAATGGAGCTCCATTGAGCTCCACATGGCAAAGAAACCCGGGAGAGCCCTAGAGTGGATCTGGAATCACATCACTAGAGACTTGATTAGGTCAATTGTGGGCATTTTCTTCATTCAGAAATGCCAAATCACGTATGCCACATCTGGACTGGTTGTGCTGCTTAGATATTAGGTTATTGCCTTTGAGTAAGATGACAAGACATGACTCCTGATCTGTGGGAACGTTTTCATTTGTGTACTGGATATAGTAGATGCCCTTGAAGAATACAGTAGGGTAAGACAGGGAAGGGTGAAGATTAGCATTCCTTCTCAATGTCTTCAAAACCAGCAGAGAGAAGATATCTGCATGTCTATTCCAAGAACAGAAAATGCCTCTCTTATGTGCCTGCGTTGGCATATAACCACTTTAAGTCATCAGAGTATAAGACCCCAGAAAGCAATTTTTGTTATATTCAGCTCAAGGTCCTGTAGATGACAAAATGCTGCTGTTTTGCAGACTGGGGAAGACTTACGCTATGCACATTTTCCCAACTATTGGAATTAACTGTCTTGTGGTTCATATTATTAGTTCATATATTAGTCACTCTTCTTTCTCTACCTCCCTGTGACATCATAGCTGGCTGCTTGTTCATTCCACCCATATTTGGAAACAGGATATTTTGGTGCACAGAAGAATAATAACCCACCTTCCTTGCCTCCTTGCCCTTTAATTTTCTAGGGGTCATAATTCAAGCCAGTTCCAAATGATGTAGCAAAATGGACATCTTAACGGCACAATTATTATCATTAGACATCCACTGTCTTTTTTTTTCCTCCTACAAGAATGTTTTTTGTTACATTTATTTTACTTTTCTAAAGAAAGCAAGAATGTGCCAGATAGAAAAGAAATATAATCAGAATTCTGAATGCCAAATGGGATTCAAAATACCTATGAATAATCTCAGCTTAATATGCTCTTAGCCTTGTGCTTAGATAAGAGATCTTGGCCAAAAAATAGTACAAGAAAATTGATGTAAAGAAATTGTTCAAAATGTAAAGCCTATATCTTTTGCATTTGCAAGCCGTCCATTACCCTTACCCTGGTAGTTTCCAAAGATACAGTCTATTTTTGAAAGATGGAAAAAAGATTTAAAGAAAAGTCTTTGCAATGAAAACACCTCTGAAGTTTAAGACATCAAATATACCAAGAGCATCGATTGCTTTGTTTGCGTTTCTCACTGCTTTACTGAATGCAATTCAACCAATGTTGTCGATCACCTGTTACCGGCCACTCAGCATGCTGAACATATCCTTAGTTCATTCTCTAATAACTTCACCATTTAGTGGTGAAAATAAGACATGCATCTAAATTAAAATCATCATCAACCTTGGTAATGATATATATTAAAATTTGCTTTGCCATAAGCAATGGACAGATACAGGACTTCAGGGTTATTATTATTACCATTAAATTTAGTATTGTGTGCCAACTTTTAGGTACAAAATTCAGGGCAAACCTTTTGAAGTAGCTGCTATTTTAGAAGGATGTTCACATGTCGTGGGAGTATAAAAATGAAGGGAGGAAAGATATTTGGGCAAATCAGGAATTGTAAAAACAATGACAGCAAAAACCCGGAGCTTATATAATACGTGGGGGAAGATAGTGAAAAAAAAAAAATTGGTATGGCAAGAATGCAGCATTGTTCAGAGGGACCAGAGGCTGGGGTATGGGTGGGGGTGGGGACTTTGGATACGTTTTCTTTGGGCCTTCCACACCTGGGTGCATAGAGACCTTTAAACGGTGGTCCCTCTGGGTGACACGCAATGTGACGTACACAGCCGATCTGGAGCATGTACAAAGTGCCTAACTTGAAACCAATGGAGTCAGTCACCGTGTTTCTCCAATCTGAGTCGTCTCATCCATGCCCTAACAAGCTCTTGTCAAAAAGCCTCCCTTGCCAGTTCCCTGAAAGGCAGTGAATTGGACCCTCACCTCTGATGGAAAGGATCCTGGAGCCTGGAGGGTCCTCAGGTAGGAGCAAGCAGACGCTTGGCAGGCGCCACACTGCCCACCAGCATTTGTAAACTCTCCGTGGAGGCTCCTTGATGTAATTAGACAAGTCTAAACGAGGGCGCCGCGTTTCCACTGGAGAAGGTCTTTGGTGCAGCTGGATGGAAGGGAGAACTGTCATCATTTCTGTTCTCTCTCTTAAATTTGTTTTGCCTTTTGAAACAAGCAATTTAAACCCGGGGTTATTTCTAGTTTCCTGACTGAGGGTGAGTGATAAGAGTACATTAGTGCCTTGGTGCGACTGAAGGTGAACTTTAAGTAGGTGCCTGATGGCGGATCTAGCTGGGGCAAGAGATTGGCAGCCGCGTTACAGGGACAAACAAGATCTGACCACCATCTTCAGGGGCTGCAGGTTCAAGTACTGCTTCTGGTAGACTCTATAAATAGAAGGGAGAGAGGCAGGGTGAAGAAACAAGCACTAGGGCTGATTTCTTTCTGATTTGGATGCACAGATTCAAGAGACAACATGGATTTTACATCAATTTCGTATGCACAGAAGATACCAGTTGATGAGCCAAGTTATTTTATGAGTTGAGCTTGTGCTTATCAGTCTCAAGAATTTTTTAATTTAATTTTGCTTGGCTACTTAATTTTTTCTTATTTTTTAACACTAGCTGGTGGAGCTGCCTTAGAACAAGGTCACATCACCTTCTGGCTAAAGGAAATCTCATTTTTTCCATAGCTAAGAATATAGCTATTCTTTTTATTAGGTACTCACTGTGAACCAGATTTGCCTACATGATAAAGTTTAATTACATGTATTTATAACATATTTAATATAATTTAATATCCAACAATATGTCAGTGTAGTCAATATTATCTCTAATTTGTGGGTGTGTAATTTGAGACTCCTAGAGGATATAAATACTATGAACTATAAAACTTGTCTCAGTTCCTACAGCTTACAAGGAACTATAATGGGATTTTGAACCCAGATCCATTTACTTACGTATCTTTGTTTGTTTATATTTCTTCTTCTTCTTTTCTTTTTTTTTTTGGCACTGCACTGCCTGTTGGTTTTGTGTAAGTGGGGAATTCAGTTCCAGGGCTTGCTAACATCAAGGTTTAGAAAAGGGAATCATCTGGGCTTTGGTGAAGAAAACTGAAAATGATTCATTGTAAATAGTTTACACAACTGCTGTTAAATGATAAGCATGTCCCATTTTTAAAAAACATATCAGCCCTGAAATAAAGGTTATGGAAAGGGAGAATTGGCAGAATATGGTCAATTAACTGCTGAGACAGGAACTAAACTCAGCCAACAGCCTCTGGGCATAACCTCCAGAGGAGGCTGGTGCAAGGAGCAGGCCGATGGTCGTGGTTATAATAGGATTCCTTTAGTTAGAGACCCAAACTGTTCTGGGGAAATTCAAATAGGGGAGGAGCGGTAAAGAACGAGGGCCCAGACCTTCCTGCTGTCCAGTGAAGGGTTTTCAGACACACTGGACTAGAGACGGTAACTGCAATGTGGTACCTGCTTTGCAATTAATCATGTCAAAAGAAATCAGCCCCTGAAGAAAAGTTGAGCTGGTGTGAGCTCTTACACTTCTTAGAGGAGCATTTGAAGCCAAACCCAGGAATGGGTTGTCAGCCCCAATTCTAGAGGAGGCCTCAGTAAAATGTCCAGATGCCAATCAGTGAGGCAGGAGTGAAGCTCGAGGCACACTGAGTGTCCAGCATGAGAGCTACACAGCAAGGATTGGCCAAACCTGGAGCAGGCTAGTGGCAAAAAGCAAGAGTAGCGATCCGGCAGCCAGGATTTGGGCATAGTTAGATAGTGCGGTTTGCGGAAGGTGGTTTTTGCACAGGGCTCCTGCTGAGAGCCTGAGGGTCTGCCCTGAGGGTACACTTTCAAAGGTCTTTACACCACTCACTTAACTTTGCTTTACAGCAGCGCCTCACCCCAGCTGAGAAATGGAAAATCTTATCAACCATTATATACCATTGATGGTCCCCCACACACTACATGAATTCCCCCCCCACCACCACCACTACAACATGCATCCAAGACACACACAAATTCTCTTCCTATAGATTACATCAAGGCAATGTTGAGATAGAGCACAGGGCCATCATGTGCAGATAAGAGCTTGTGGAACGAATACACGAATGACTGCACAAAGAAAAGGCCCCATGTCTGCAGGGGTGTGTGTGTGCTTTGTTTGTGTGCATCTGCACCTTACTGAAGCAATGTCCCAAAACCCATAGAAACCAGAAAGGTTGGAAAAACCTTCTGAAGGTCTGGGGGTGAAAATGGCCCACATTTCTTGAAGGCAAAGAAGGAAGACACAGATGCTCAAGGAAATACTCAAGTTTAAATTAAATCACAGTTATGGTGAACTCACCCCCATTCTGGGACAGGAGAAAAAAGAACACCAGCAGTGGAAATAATGATAATAACAACAGCTATTGAGTTCTTGTGTTATACCAAGTACTGTGAGATGCACTTAATAGGCAATGTCTCAGTTCACGCAACACTCCTATGAGGCAGGTGCTATTAGAACTAATGAAGAAAATAAGACAAATCTAGGTTAAGTTACTCGCACGATATCCCTTTTCATATGTGATGAAACTGGGATTTCATCCTGCTCAGTCTGAAGTGAGAGCCCAAATGAACTGGGGACATAATAAGACAACATTCAGGAACATTCTTCTCATTTCTGTATCCTATTCAGGGACAGGATAGACCAGAATTTTTGGAAAATTAGAAAAATTCTGCATTTCTTATCTGTGGGATACATCTATCTATGCTAATTAAACCCCATTGAGCATGTGTGTGCAACATCTGGATGTTAGTTGAATTTGAATAAAGGCTATTACTTCAGGATACTATCCTGTCATTTGTGATCAGTATCCCTTCTCTTTGCTTGCTTGTTTCTTAGTGAGGCTTAGCTGTATGGCCCCAAGGGGTTTCCACACTGGAAATGGGATATTCATCTGCCTGGCCAAGAGCCTTCCAGACTGTTGAGGGCCTCAGAGGAGGGAATGAGATATTGTGGTTGGACCCTCCATTCATAATCATGATGTGCTTTTTCAATCAAATGAAATCAAAGACATGTAATTGGACAGGATTGTACAATTTACAAAGCCTATATAAATCTTGTAAAGAAGACTAGAAGTTTTCTCTTCTTGCTGACTTCATCCTGACATTTGCAACACCTTCAACTGCTAGCAGAGATGGACAAGAATATGGAACAAATGAAAATGAAGTCTAAATTTAAGATTACGTGGTCACTTTGAGCTGGTTTTAGAATCGAGGAGTTAATATACCACCCAGAAAATTGTCAATACATGTTTAAATTAAAATATGCCCCATGGATGAATTTTAGTTCTAGAAATTGAGACTAATGCCTTCTTCTGTTGAATTCTGATGAATGCTTCCAAGAGGCAGTCACAAAATACTGTTCTATTCTGATTTTGAAACTTACAGAGATTTGTTTTGAATTTTATCTCAATAAGAAAGAAAAATATCTGAAAGTTTCTATTTCTTTGGTATCCACCCACAACAGGGACTTGTAAATGCCTGCTAATGAAATTAAGAACTACGCACTCAGGCACTATTAGCCAAAAGCACTGAAAAATAATGAAATTAAGTACCTAATGAAAGGTAGCCTTTCTTTACTTGGTACTAAAATGTTTAGGTTCAGGGAATATGTTTGACCTCATTGTCTCAGTTTGACATGGGCTGAAACTTTTGCATTATATTTGCTTAATAAACGCTTCATGATGATGAAAGCCAAATAGTTTTGGATGTTTTACCAATAGCAGCAACGACAACAAAACAAATTGTGACCATGTTCCATTTTTTGTTGGCAATGCTCTTGAACTATTATCTCACAAAATCAGCCAGGTGAACTCAAAAAACATCTATAGACAGGAGACAATGACTATTTTGGGCAAATTTTGGAAAAATCAAAATCCATTTCTACCGATGTTTTCAAATTTCATCAGTATTTTCTTAACGTCTCTGTAGATCTCAGAGGAAAATATTTAACTCTCCCAGTATGAAGTCCTCGACAACCAGATTTCAACTTTCAACTCCAGTGTCATCCCTGTTCTCCACGAGCAAACACCCTTCCCTACATTTGACATATAACAAGAGTAAAGTACTTACACATCAGCAGGCTGTAGTCTAAATCTGATGAATGGACATGTCTTGTTTGACTGATTTCATGTTTAAAAATCGGGATAGTTTAATTAAAATGCTGGAACTTTGGCAAAAGTCTAGCAATAGTGGCCTCTTATTCCTGTACGACAAAAATTAGCTCTAACTGAGTAACAGCTGAACAGTGTAGATGAGGAATATATTCTCCTGTTTTCCACAGTCCCTACCTCTCTCTACTGTAGTATAGCTGGGCCTTTTGGTCCATGTACCTTACATACTCGGTGCTTAGAAGGATTTGAATTTGCCAATCATTTATTTTTCTACCTTTTATTTGTCTTTTTTTTATAGTACCCTGCTAATCCTCCTTCCTGCTTTTCTCTCTCTTTTTGACGCTGAGAGATGCTTCCTCAGCCTTTTTCAAAGGTCACTACTTTTGTATCATTTTCTTATATTTATACTCTTTGCACAGAATTGATTATACCCTCAGCTATCTTCATTCATTCAACAAACGTCCAGGGAGAGCAGGTCATATGCAGGCATTCTGCCAAGCACTGGCACTTCAGGGGTAGGTGAAATAAATGCAATTGCACCACATGCATCTAGGATGTGCTGGGCTTTGATCAGCCCGTTGTTAAAGCACTCTGACCAGGTTTATACATGTGAGAACCAATGAAGGTCTCTAAGCCATTGCAGTTCCCCAAATAGTTGAAGATTTTCTTCCAGGCAGAGGGAGAATTACAGATCCCTCCCTCTCTGGTTTATGGGATGATCATTGGTTTTGTTTTGGATAGTGAAATGTGAGCAGTACTAATGGGTGTCACTTTTGGGGGAAAATATTGAAAAGTAGTGAATAATTTATGACACTATCTCCTCCCCTCTACCATGGTGACCAGCAGAAAGTCACAGCTACTCAAATGGCCTAGGTTCTTGAGTAAGGCGATATGGAGCAGAGTCCCTGCTAGCCCATGGGATCATTGACCCTGATGGAGAAATAAATCATGTTCTTTTAAGCTCTTGAGATTTGTATTGCTTCCACAGTATATCCTAGCCTATCCTAACTACAGATAGTGTTTCTCAAACTAGAGCCAACAAGAACCAGAAGATTTAATAATAATAATAACCTAAAATACATTTTATTATTTAGGACAGCCAAACTTCTCATTTTGTCGTGACTACAGCAATTGAAAACATTTTAATACTCTAAATTTTATTTCTCTAAATTAAATATTATTCACTCTATGGACAGAGTAAGTCCTTGGACATTGATTTAAGAAGCTATATTTTTCCTTATATAAAATTGTCCGTATAATACCTAAACTTGAGAAATACCCTTCTGGGTGAAAAAAAAGTCCCCTTTAAACTCTTTTATTCTAATTTTGGGGTAAATTTTAGTGAAGTATAAGATACATACCAAAAATTGCACAAATCAGAAACTCAACAAGATCAAGAGAGAATTACCAACACCTCTCACCCTAGCCTCCCTTTTACCCCTTTCCAATCACTACCTTCCCTGTCTGCAGCCAAGAAAAACCCCTGTCCAAATTTCTAACAATATAAGTTAGTTTTGCTCATTTTTGAACATTATATAAATGGCATCGCACAGTAGCTAATCTTTTGTGTAGGGATGATAAGCTTAATCTTTTCTTTGTAAGATTTACCCTCCTTGTGTTGTGTAGTTGCAGTTCCTTCATTCTCATTATTTAATCAATTGTGGGGGATATACCATGATTTATTTATCTACTTTACCAGAGATGGACATTTAGATTGTTTCCAGATTTTACTATTAAAGAGTGTATTGTTGTGAATATTTTTTGTAAGTGCACGTTTTGCATATGTCTTTTGATGAAGGTGTGAATGATCTTAGGTATGCATACCTTTGGCACCTGGTGCTAGATTACTATTATAAGATATGAAAAATTCAGCTTTAGAAGACATTGCCAAACAGTTTTCCCAAGTGGTTTACCATATTACATTTCTACTAGAACTATCTAAGTTTTCCAATTACTCTAAATCCTCAATATTGTTTATTCTTTTCCTTCCCTTCCCTTTTCTCTTTCCCTCCACTCCTCTCCCCTCCTCTGCCTCCCCTCTCCTTCCCTCCTGTCTCCTTCCCTCCTTTTCCTCCCTTCCCTTCCCTGCCCTTCCCTTCCCTTCCCCATTTAACAATGTAATACCATGACAAATCCAAAAGACTAGAAAGAAAGGTGTGTTTTACACTGTGTGTTAAATTGCTATTTAAAATTGTGTTTCCAAGACTACTAGTGTATTTTAGCATTTGCTGATATGTTTTGCCTAGTTTTTAAAAAATTCTTTGCCTTTTTCTTATTGATTTGTAAGAGTTTTTTAAGTCCTTTGTTAGCTGTATGAATTTCAAAGCCCTGATGAAAAAACCATACTGACTACAATTTACTCAGACTACTCAAATATTAATTTTATTACATATGCTTAATATTTTCTCTCATCTAGGTAAATAGGTAGAGATTTAATTTAGATATATATAGAGAGATTTGGCAATGTCTTATATGAATACACATTTTAATTTTATTTTATAGTCCTGTTTATCATTTTCAGAAGTATGGTTAGAGCTTTTGGTGCCACATTTAAGAAAACACTGAATGCCTCCAAATCCATAAGTACATATTTCTAAGCTTTCTTCTTCTCCAGATTAAAAGAAGAAGAGTTCTGATCTAGTTGGTTAGATTCCTGGTCATTTATTCGGTGGCAATGTAGATTTTAGGTAGGTATGTGTATTAGTCAGCCAAAGGGGTGCTGATGCAAAGTACCAGAAATCTGTTGGCTTTTATAAAGGGTAATAATTCTGGGGTAAAAACTTACAGTTACAAGGCTCTAAAGAGTCCAACTCAAGGCTACTTTCTCACCAAAGTCTGTTGTCACATATTGAAGCAAGATGGCGGGTAATCTCTGCTTGGTCTCTCTTTCCTTCTTCCTTTTAAGGCTCCGTGGGCCCAGCTTCTTCCAATCTCAGCTGTAGGCTGGCATAGGGCTCGTCTCTCTTCCCAGGGCTTCAGCTGTTTGAGCCTTCTCCTTTCTGTCACATGGCAGGACTGAAATGACCAAGTTCTCTCCTCTTCTGTGTCTATGGAGTTTTCTCTCTTCCTTTGTGTCTTCTTAACTGTCAGCCCACCAAGGCAGCAGGGACTTAACCCTAAGTCACGCCCTACTGACATGGTCAACTCAAAACCCTAATCTTAACGTAATTTAATCAAAGACATCTCAGCTGAATCTAACGCAATCAAAGGGTTTCACACCCAGAGGAACAGACCAGTTTTCAAACATAATCTTTCTCTTTTTGGGGGTTCATATATAATCTAATACTGCCACATTATGTGATAGAATTACAGGCAGAAGTAAACATAATTCTGATTCTAATTTTTGGCTCTATGTTTCTGTTTTTTATTTTATATTTGCTTGTTCTTGTTGTAGTTTAATATTGTCATTTTAGATTTACTAAAGTGATGAATTCCAAAATGAAAGTTTGAGTTTAAGAAGAAGAGGTCCCATTAAAAATTTTAAACCATAGCAAAGGTGCTCTCTACATAACTCAGCTCAATTTGCTAAGTTTAAATCCAAGCCAGCTATCAGCATTTGCTTATGCTTGCTTGCTTTGTGCCTATTTCTTCCCTTACCCAATGGGGTTGGAATTATGGCCAGGGCACTTCAGGTGTTCTTAGATCCTGTAGACCAAGTATATCTCATTAACCTCCCATACCCCAGTCCCCAAGGGCAGGGCTTATTGATTAGTGAATTTTCAGACAAATGGAGAAAAATCCATTAAGAAAAGGAAAATAATGGATGTTTTGATTTACTTGAAATGAACTTTTGGGGGAACCAGATGAAATTGAATGAGGAAGATGTAGAGTAAAAACATCACCTTCTTGGCATAAACATATATTAATAAAACATATGGAAATTAAATGAGCCAGACTAAACAGTCTTCTCTTTCTAGCATATCCTATGAAGAACTGTATTATCTTACACTGGGATAAAACCTGCCTGCATTATGCCCAAATATTTACCTTCACATTACGAACATTTGAACTCTTTTGACATTTTCTACAAACCTCAGAGCATCCATTTAAACCCAACTGTTCACTTCTGCCTTTTAATTTCTTCAAGCTGTAATTTAACACTATAGTTGCTTTTCCGATGAATTTGGTATGAATAAATTACATTCTACAAATGTTTCAAACATTCAATAGGCTCTAACCAGTCATCCTTTATCTATGAGTACCCTTTAGAAAAGAAGAAAATTATCTTCGTTTTTTTTTTTTTATTTAGACTATTTAAATCTAAAAAAAAAACAAAAAAGTGCAGTTATAAAAGTGCAAGATTAGGAACTTCTCTCATTGTGAATTTCTAGTTCTTTTGCTGGGGGATTATAAACTCCCATGTTGTTATACAGTTTTTCTGTATACTAAGGTCTTATAACAAACTAGAAGATTGAAGTCTTTTTTTCCATCAGTTTTAAATATGTTTGAGTCATGGGATTCTGTTAGAAAAATACAGCTTCATTGAAATTAGGAGAAAATATGCCCTTTGTTCAACATTTAATATTGCATTTCCAATTCACATATAATTGTTTATACAATTTCCAGTCTCACACAACCTAAACAAAAAAGGTTTTATATTCTCTAGCTGTATATTTCAAAGGACAATGTCAAAACATTCAGTAGAACAGAACTTTCTTATCGTTCCCAGCAGACTCAACTCCAGCATGGTTTGGGGAGAACCAGGCTTAATTATAAGTTTCCTATTACAGTAACCTACTTGGTTACCACATGTTGCAAAGTTAACAAACATGAAAAATGTGGCTCTTGTTTCTTTCTGTTTATTTTACCAAGATGTTTGAGGAGGGGAGTTGCATGAAAAAGCAGAGTCATAGCCTTTGGGACACTGCAAAATTCACATTGAAATGAGCTATAATAAGATATAATATTCTTCATCCTGTGTGTGCTTGAATTCAGTAGCTCTTGAATATTAGTCTAAACCAAGCATTTGTGTGTGTGTGTGTATGTGTGTGTGTGTGTAGAAGGATTGGCCAGGGCTTCTTTCCTGAGCCTGAGCTTAAATGTGTTGATGAAAACAGGGAAAAAAGAACATCTTGTTGAGTTAATGGAAGAAGAGGAAATATGAGGAGGGGTAAGTGAGATTGCATAATCAAGGCCTTGAAATATGGCCATTGAGAGAGCCCTGCCACTTGGGCTTATCCCAGCACCTATAGTGGAGAAAGATTGAAAGAGAAAAAGAGAGAAAGAAGGAAAGATAGAAAGAAAGAAAGAGGAAAAGAAAGAGAGAAAGAAGGTAAGAAAGAAAAAGACAGGAAGTGGGGGAGAGAAGGAAGGAGGGAGGAAGGAAGGAAGGAGGGAAGGAAGGAAGGAAGGAAGGAAGGCAGGAAGGAAAAGAAAGGAGGAAAGGGGAAGAGAGGGAAAACGGTGTTGATATCTTCCCACATGGTACTTGTGAGCCAAGTGGAAGCATACCTAAATCTATTTCTAGCTCTGTCATAAACATAGTCAAGTCATTTCACCTCTCCAGGCCTCAGTTTAATCATTATTAAAGAATGAGAGGAAAGATGATGACATGTCTCTGAGCTTCCTTCCAACCATGTCCTAGGTGCTAACCGAGGGCTCTAGAAGGAACTGGTTGCCTTCTATGCTGAAGGAAATGCTGGATTTAAAAGAGAAGTCACATGAGCTAAACTCACAGCTGGAAATCTTTGTTTGTTTGTTTTCATTCAACAATCTATGAAGATATGCCTGGCTCAAAATCTTAGAAAGTTGACACTTGAACCCAAGGGAGGGGTCAAGATGACCCATGATTGAAACAAATGCAGGGACAAAATAATGCTGTCCATTAAAGGTGCCATTACCACCCATGGTGTGGTGCTATAGGTCTTAAATCTACTGCCTTCATCAAACATGAGTTGTGGGTAAGTTAATCTCCTTCATCTCCCAGCTGTGACTTATTTGGTTCTGCTAAAATTGAGCCAGTAACTACAGTGCCCAAGTTTGGCACCTCTACTGCCCATGTTTAGTAAAAGAATACATCAAGCCAACCAGTAAGAAAAGCTTTCACCAGCTCTTCTCTGATTTCAGTCCAGCATCAGCCACATAGTAATCTGAATGTACCCTGATGGGAAATGAAAAAGATGGAGGAAAAGGGGGGAAAGTAAAGAATTTGGTGCAATAAAGGGAAAAACTCTGAACTTGGTTTTAGAAGATTGGACCAAATCTCTGCATCACATCTTTCTGCCACATTGTCCCTCCCTTTTTTCCTTCTCTCCTCCCTTTCAATTCTGTCATGCTTACTCTTATTTTAATATACATACTGTTTCAGTTGACACCTGTGCCATGCACCACCACGGGGAAATGAGGACAGAGGTGAACAAGAGAAACATGCCCCTGTCCCCATAGGACCATTGTTTATTGATGGAGACTGAAAGTAAAGAGGCCATTGGAAAGGATTGTGTAATAACTAAGACAATAAGTGATCTGAGAAATAAGTGTGAGGCCCTAGAAACTCAATAACATGAAGGAAAGCTACGGAGTCTTACAAATCCGTGTAACAAGAGGACCTACTCTTTTCAGGGAGGTCAGGAAATCATCTCCGAGGAAGTGACTTTTAAAGGCAGGGGCACCCACAGTGTAAGTAGGAGTTAGTGTCAGATTTTCAAGCTGATCAGAATCAGAGACAAAATTGAATCAACTGCTACCTTCTATTTTTCTCTTTCTCACTCACCTATGTGTATTTATTTGTGTAAGTGGCGCATATGCAACTGGTTATGGTCTCAGATACATTTTAATCCTTGTTTTCTTCTCTCACTGGTGATGGGTGAGGCTTTCGCTTCTGCAAAAGTTTTAGATGCTCTCTCCTTTCTTAAATTCATGACCAAGAAGAAGCTAATAATATCTTTACTCCATATAACTGAAAGTGTCCATTTGTACAAAGAATCAAAGCAACCATTATTGGCAATTTTTACTATCTAGTGCTAGGTACTGTATTAAACGTTTAAATACATAGTCTCATTTAATCTTTATACAACCATACCAAATAGTTACTATTTTCTCCATTTTGCGGATGATAAAACTAAGTTACAAAGAGATTAAGCAACATATCCATAAACAAATGAGATATTGATCCTGGATTAACAAGCAGGGGTTTCTGTAGCTGAGAATAGTGTCCTTGTATCCTTGGTATCCACTATGGGGAGGAAATTAAGTTAATTTAAAATGTAAAGTCTCTGTTTCTCTTTCCCTCTCTCTCTAGGCAAATGATTGATGTTAGGTAGGTCGGTAGGTAGGTAGGTAGATAGATAGATAGATAGATAGATACATACATACATACATACATACATACATAGATATAGATAGTAAGTAGAGCTTAATTCAGATATATATTTATCATTTGGATAGATCAATAGATACAATTATGTCTTTTATAGAGGTACATTTTTACCTTACTGTAATCCCATTTATCTTATTTTTTTCTTTATGATTAAAACTTTGGGTTCGGGATTGGAATCCAGGCTCCATCACTTTCTGTGTGACTTTTTGGAAAAGCCTCTTAACCTCTCTACCCCTCATATTCCTTTCCGAAAACAATGTTAATTACATCATGCGTCTACCATGAAAGGTCATGATTGATGGAATGTGCGTAGAGTCGCGTCCTCAGGGGTCAGGAAACAGTAAGCATCGATAAATTTGAAATGAAGTTTTTGTGAACACATAAGGCAGGCTTGAAAAGAAAGAGTGTGAGAGAGCAGGCAGCTCTACACTTAGTGGACAGAGAGGGGTGGAGGAGAGAGCGATGGCACTTTTTTCTCTTTCTTTTCTGGGTACCAAGCTGCTCCGTGTTTTCTCCTGAGCTTTCCTAAGGTGGAGGCACTGCATGCACTCTAACAATGTGAGGAAAGTGTCCCTCCCCGGTCAGGAGCACATTTTCTTCCAGTGAAGCCAGATGAAGATAACTGATCATTTCTGAAATCTGTTCTTTCTCTGACGCTCAATACACTTTTATCTGCATTGTTCTTCCATAATGTATCCTTTCCACTTATCTGCTATATCTATTTGCGAGCAAGGTTTCTTTTCCCATAATAGAATACGGGGTCACTGTAGTTATTGTCTCTTCTCACTGCCCTAGCTCCAGGGGCACACTTCTACATTGAGGAGGTGACTAATGAATGTTGACCAACTGAATACACAGCAATTGCTTCTTTTCACACTTTTCTTTCTCACCCTGCCTTTGGCTTAGAGTCACCTTCGCAAGCACCCTTTTCTGCATTCCAGCTTTCTTTGTCCCTCCCCACCCCCCCAGTCAGCATGACACTGTTTACAGAATATATACCCAGATTTCTAGTCATGTGGCTGTCCAGAATGTGAGGCGAAAATTCCTGGACCTAGACTCAAGATAACCTTTCTTCTGGATCAGATTTTGGCACAAATTAGCTGCATGGCTCTGGGCAAGCCAATGACCCTCTCTGGATTACAGTTTTCCTATCTACAAAATGAGGCAGCAGGCTCAGCTGATCTCCAAGACCTCTTTAATATCTAGATTCCATGAATTTGGGGATAACCAATTTTATCTCAGTAGTAAGTGAGCTCTGAAACAAATTGTCAAATGGAAAGATTGCTGATGAGCAGGTTCAAGGCAGTGTGTGTGTGTGTGTGTATGTGCGTGTGTGTGTTGTGTGTGGTCTTCCTGAATCTGTACACGGTCTGGAATTTGGAATTTGCCTGGCTCTTGTGGCTATAGCTCCGTTTTTAAAAATTGCCCTTTCTCTTTAATCTCTTCTTTTTATTTTTTAAATTTTTATTTTTTAAATTTTTATTTTTTATTTTTAATGAAGCTTTAGATTACATAAATGTTACATCAGAACTATAGGGGGGAGTGGAAATGGCTCAAGCAGTTGGGTACTCACCTCCCACATGGGAGGTCCTGGGTTCAGTTCCTGGTGCCTTCTGAGAAAGATGAGCATACAATGAGCAGACAGACAAGGGTGCCATCTGAGAGGGGGGGAGAATAAAATTAAAATATATATATATATTTTAAAAAGCATTAAAAAGCATATATATATAGGATTCCCATATACCCCACCCTTCCCCCTTTTACACTTTCCTCCATTAACAACATCTCTCATTCATGAGGTATTTTTGTTACAATTGACAAACACACATTGAAGCATTGCTACTAACTGTGGTCTATAGTTTACATTACAATGTACACTTTGTACTGCACAATTTTATAGGTTTTGACAAAATGTATAATGGCCTGTATCTGCCGTTGCAATGTCATGCAGGACAACTCCGATGTCCCAAAAATGCCCCATGTTTCACCTATTTTCACTGTCCCTCCCCTCAGAACCTCTGGTGGCCACTGCCTTTATAGCAATAATACAAGTTCTTCCATTGCTAGAATAATGAGTCTCCTTTAGTCCATAGTTGCATTCCCCCCTTATGTTTGTTCATTCATCAATCTTGGGGATTTTGGGATGGTGATGCCCACTCTGTTTCTGATTGAGAGGAGGCTTAGATCCCATGGAGCAGATGGATGGAACTGTTTGCTTGCAGTTGTAGATACTCTCTGTTTTTGGAGATGGGAGTTATCCATCATCCTTCTTTTGTTTGTTGTCTTGGGTGAATCCAATGAACTGGAGAGTAGGTGTTGTAACTCTGCTGAGATTCCGGGCTCAACTGGCATATGAATAGACTGAAGATTTAAGTCTCTGGTACATCTATTTAATGAGCATAGTGCTAATTATAGTTTCACATAAAAAGGGCAGAAGAGCAAAGTGTAGGGAAATTATAAATGAGTCTAACTCTGTTACATTGGGGAGCATATATTCCAAAGTAAGACCTCCTGACAGAGTACCAAATTCCTGAGATTGTCTGCCCTGCCTATAGTGTCTGGATGTCTTAAGAGCCCTCAGTAGTCCCTGCTGTTTGAGGTACTGTTTACCTTGGTAGTCAATGAGATCCTGCTGAGACATACATAAGTGTAACCTCTGGAATGACCTCCCAACTCACTTTGAAATCTCTTAGTCATAAAAACTCATTTGTATTTAATATTTCCCCCTTTTAGTCAAGGTATTTTTCCAGATGCATTGCTAGTTGGTGCTTGGTAATAATCCCTCGGTACCAAGGAGGCTCATCCTTGGGAGTCCTGTCCCACACCGGGGAAAAGTAGTGCTTTTATATGCTGAGTGTGGCTTAGAGATAGGCCACATTTGAGCAACAAGGAAGCTTTCAGGAGGTAACTCTTAGGCAATATATAATACTAGGCTAAGTTTCAATTTCACAAGAAAAAAGTTCGTAAGTACAACCATCAATATCAAGGGCCTGGCATAATGGTCTGTCTTCCTCCACTAAGCACTGCCAATGTACCTGGGGGGATTCTTGCTGCTCTGTTAGAGAATGTAACAGGACCTTCCAAAATGGGAATTCAATTTTCTTTCAGTTATTGTGTGGGTCTCCACCCACCAAAATTGCTCCATGACCACTTGAATATATTCATATGCTATAGAGGCATGCCCCAGGTACACCCTTTCCCACACATCCCCCCACCACCAACACCCCACACTAGTGATCCTCCCCTGCCACAGTTGTGACCCTTCTGGTACATTTGTTACAATTAATGTACAAATATTGAAGCATTGCTACTAACCACAGACAATGATTTACATTATGGTTTACATTTTGCACCGTACACTTTTCTAGGTTTTGACAAAATTTATAATAGCCTATATCCATCATTGCAAAATCATGCAGAATAATTCCAATGCCCTTAAAAATGCCTTATGTACCATCTATTCTATTCTCCCCCTTCACCCCTGGAACCTATGGTAACCACTAAGTTTCAATTTTTGAAGAATAAGGTTCATAGTTACATGCTATAATATTGAGGGCTTGACATATTGATCTCTTTTCTTTTATTAGGCACTGCCTATGTTCTTGAGAATTTCTTGTTCCTCTAATTGAAAACATAGCAGGACTCCCCAGGATGGGAGTTTAATATTTTCTTGTTTATTGTGTGGGTCTCCATCCACTGAGAGAACACACTATGACAAGATGAACACTTTCATATTCCACAGAAGTATGCCCCAGGTGTGCCCTGTCCCACACATCCCCCCCACCCCTCTCCACAGGGCACAACAGAGAGTCAGTTGAGCTGCTGTCTTGTGCCAAGTTACCTCTTCCCTTTCCTTCTGAAAAATGAATCCACAGCCTCAGATATATTCTAAGAAGTGAGATGAACATACTGTATAGACACTTCTTTTTCTATAGAAAACAAAAGTTTGGAAAGTGAATAAAATGTTCATCAGATTATACTTATTCCATTCTTGCCTTCACAATGGCATTAGCACCAATGCAGAAAACAAGGGTTGAGTTAGGTTAAAAAAAAAAGTATCTAGTACTGGGACTTTTGGTATAGTTTGCTCGAGCGCAGTAATCCACATCATGTGATACTTTGAACAATTTGCATTTCCTTCCTTTGCTTCAGCTGTCTTTTTATAAAACGGAGATAATGATGCTTTACCGTGTTCCTGAGAACAGGGCCAATCTTACGCAGTAGTAGCAGGAGGAAGGAGCTGCATTTGAATATTGTCTTTATCACTGACTAGTCGTGTACCTGAGACAAATCATTGAATTTTTCTGAGCTCCTGAAGGTGATGAAACCTACTTCATAAGATTGTTGTGAGAGTTAGAACACTGTAGCTTAGTGAAGCAAGCCAGACACAAAAGGACAAATACTGTATGGTTGCACTATTATGAATTAAATATATTATGTAAACTCATGGAATTAATAATTAGAATACAGGTCACCAGAAAATGGAATGATGGTAGAGAATAGGAAGCTGATGGTTAATCTGTGCAGAGGGTAGAGAATAGGAAGCTGATGGTTAATCTGTGCAGAACTGATTAAAAGGAAATGAAATGTTGATAGCACATCATGCTGTTTGTGACTAGCAGAGCTATTACATGGGTATGACAGTGGTTGAAAGGGAAAGTCTAGGACATTTAGAGTACTAGAAGGAAAGCTAAAAAGTGTAACATGAGACTGTGTAACATAGTGAAACCTCATGCAAATTATGAGTATGGGTGACATTGCATACATAAGACTGTTTCTTACAAAACATAAATACAAATAAACTAGAGAGAAGGAAACAGATGAGCAGCTATGCTATGGCAGGGGAAGCATAGAGAGACTTGGAGGTGATGAGTTTTGTTTGTTTGGTTGGTTGGTTGGATTCTTATTCTTAGTATAATTGCTATTGTTGCTGGAAGAATGGAGGGATCCCAAGAATGGTTGGAGTGATGCACAATATGTGATTGAGCCAAATACCATTGATTGTACACTTTGGAAGGGTTTATGCTTTCTTAATATGTATTAAAAAAATTGATTTGTTAAAAAAAGTTACTGTAGCTTAGTTTCTAGCCCTTAGTGGATGCTCACCAAATGGCAGTAGAAGCTGATGCCTCAAAATCTTGTCCACACATAAGGTCTATATTTTTATTTTTTAAGACTTCATAGCAGAACAAGATGCCTGTTGCTACAAGAAGCATGAGGAAGGAGACATGGTGTGGTCCGGTTGTCTCTCCTCCTGAGGTCTGAAAGAAGACATACAACACATCCAGAAACACCCTTGGCAGGGCCCCAACTGGTGACCTTTTGAACATCTTTCCATTCTCTTGGCTTCCTTTTCTCTTGACTGTAATTTAAGAGGTTTCAATAAGGTGATTGTCAAGGTTTCTTCTGGCCCTACAATGCTTTAAAGTGGTAAGAGATTGAGCCTTTATCTTCTCCCCAGCAGCAGCCAGTAGGGATTTGATGGTTCCAAGATTTAAGAGCAATGTGGCATGTCCTGGAGGCATAATGCAGGGAGATTCAGGTGTGTTAAATCCATTGTACAGTGAGGAAAACTTTATTTCAAGGATGCCAGCAGCAATATCCTAATTGTAATTCTAGCAGCTCACGCATTTCTTGGCCAATATATTCACCGAGCTTCAGAAATATTTACACCATTCTTTGTTCAACTTGAAGACTGGAAGACTTAGCCTATCAAAACAACATATGCGGATATTTTTTTTTTTTTTTTGCACTGGGTCTTGATAAACAGCAAGATATGCTAATAATGATCATTATGATGATGTTTTTATGATAAAAGTATATCTATGCCAAATTCTCTAGGTACCTAAGAATGCCAAACCGAATATATTACCTAATAAAAGGAAAGCCCAGCTCTATAAATCCCAAGCACAGTGAAGAAAAATCCTCCATAACCACCACCAACTGCATAATAAATAAAACAACTCTTCACATGTAAAACAAAGGAAAGAAGGCACTTTAAAAAGCACTAGCATTTTGTATTTGAGGGCTAAAAGCAGGAACTGAAAAATCTAGAAAAGTGTTAGAGGCCTAAAGAGTCTACTAGGTACTCTGAAGTTAATCCCACCTGCTTCTTAATGGTACGTCCACCACTGACAACTTTCTGACAACTGAACTGGTTAGAATAGGCTAGGTGTGCTACAGTGACACCCCCAATTTCAGTGTCTTTCTCCACCAGATTTAATTTCATACTCAAGCTAAGTCCTATGCAGGTTTGTGTTTTCCTGGTTCACTGTCATCCAATATCAATTTGGAAGCCTGGGATGGATGATGGCTGCTTCCCTCTAACAACTTTAAAATGTTGGGGCTGTTCACTTCTAGCCATGAAAATGAAAGAAGACAAGGTAGCATAAAGGACCCCATCCTTTCTTACCTACCCTGGACTGAAAGTAATACATGCCAATTCTGCTCACAACCTACAGGCCAGAGCTAGCCACACAGCCCCAGGTTTACCATGAGGAAGACTGAAATCCCAGGGCCACATGGTGAGCATTGTTGTTTTGCTATAGCAGGTCTCTTTTATCCACAGGGTTGAATCCTGCCTATGCCTCCTACCTTGGTGTGTGACCTTAAAAATCTCACATGCCTCCTGGACACAGTATGCTCAATAGTGAGCAAAATAGTACCTGTATTTTCAAAGGGGTGGGATTGTGTTACAGATCAAATGGAATAGTGAACACGAAAATGTTGAGCCCGTCCTAAAGTAACATGCAAATATGAGTTTATCTATAGCATGTAGAGTGGTGTTGCCAGTGTGCCTTTCTTCAAATTTTGATACTAACGTTTATTCATGCAAATTTTGTCAAGGTATTGAATTTTTGTAAGGCTCATATTTCTTGTTATGTAAATGGCATAATGATATTCCTCCTAAAACTATCATAGGTGGGTTACAAGTTTTTCTTTAGGCGAAAGGTGTAGGAGAGTGACCAAATGATCATATACTAAGTGTGATAGATTGGTAGATAGATTGGGTTGAGGGTTTTAGGTCCCTAAGGATTCTCTTGAAGTCAGGTAGAATGCTTTATGAAGCAAGTCAGATGACCTGACTCAAAACAGGCTCAAATGATGAAGAAACTCATTAGCTTACATAGCGGGAAGTCCAGGGGAATATGGCCAACATTTAATGACCTAGGTTATCATCATCTCTCCACTTTGGTATTCTCCATGCCAACTTCATTCTTAGGCCAGTGCTGAGGAATTTCCAGCAGTTCCAGTTATCATACCCAGACAAAACATTTAAGAGGAAAAAGGAAGTCATTTCTCATTGATTCTCTTCTTCAGCCTGAAGAAATATTTCCCCAAATCCCCAGCCTCTTCCTCTCTACTCCCACTCACTCCTGCTCCCTCCCAGCAGAATTCCTCTCAAATTTTATTTACCTGAATTGGGTCACATGCTGCTTTAGTTTCCCCACTGCTGAAACAAACACTATGCAATGAGTTGGCTTACACAATGGGATTTTATTGGCTTCTGGTATTGAAGCTAGGAGAAGTCCAAAATAGAAGCATTGGCAAGGAGATGCTTTCTACCAGAAGACTATGGCATTCTGAGGCTGGCTGCCTAAGACTCTTAGTCCTTTGCTAGGAAACCTAGTTGGCCATCTCCCAGCCCTTGCCTATGTCCCCTTCTTTTTCTATTGTGTACAGATATTTCAATATGCTTCTATCTGACATTATGTCTAATGAGAACACCTCATAATACCTTAAATCCAGAAACTGTAAACAAGCAGCTCTAGCTGTTTATCAGGGCTGGAACTCTCACTGCCAGGACTCACTCCCTACCGGGTATAAGTACCCTACCCTAGGGCAGTAGATTTGTCTTTAGTGCAAAGTGGCATGTGCAGAGCTGCCATCCACTGACCCTGACTTGAACAGTTGACCTCCCTGGGAGACTGGCCACTATGGGATCTCTTCTTCTGCTCTTTTGGACCCTTTGTGCTGTATAAGTAATAAAGTGGTCATTTGCTGAACATTTCTGTTTTGCCTGAGACTGTGTTCCCATGATGCACCATCCAGAAACTCTTTCCACAGCCTTGGATTTTCTGTCACATGGCAATGCATAGTGGCATCTTCTCCTTTCTCTTCCAGGTTCTAGTCACTTCCAGCTTCTCGCTGCTCTTGTGGCTTCTCTCTCCATCTGACTTTCACTCGGCTTGTAAAGGATTCTAGTAATCTGGATTAAAGCCCAACCTGCTTCAATTGGACCACCTATTAACTGCATTAACATTTTGAAGAGAAGACCAAAATGCAGATCAAGACCAAGAGCATGCCGATTCTGGGACGTATAACTCAATCCACCACACGTGCCCATTCCTAAATTAATTACTGCGAAAAGGATTGGGGTTGCCATAATTGGCTTGGACTAATCATTTTGAGTGGAATTTATGATGTTGATTAATCAACAAGAATAACTTTTATTTTTATTTTCACTTCCTGGAGCAGCATTTCCTTCTGGAAGGAAGGTGATCTTCTGACAGCATCTGTGCAGATATCCAATTGCATTATATTCTCCAGGAACCAAGAAAAGAATCATAGCGCTGCTGTAGCCATCAAGGAGCCCTATCTGACCTCAGGATGAAAATCTCAGGAAGACCCGATGGCCCATGTGACAAAACAAGGAAACTTCAGTCAGGAAGATTTAGGTTCAAGCCCTGACATAGCCACTAGCTACATGATCTTTCTTAAATCTCTTGTGCTCTGGTTTCCTCTTTTATAAAATGTGTTATTAAAGGCTACCTCACAAGTCTTTTGAGATGACTAAATTACATAATGCAGCATGCCTAGAACATGGTAGGCACTCAATAAATGTTACTTTTGGTGAGAGTATTAAAATTAGTACAAGTAAAATGAAGAATTAAAAGAGGAAAACCTATTATTGGGATCTCATCCTACATCCTCTTACTCTCTGGGGTTTTTTAAATAAATGTTTATTGTCTTATTTTCTTTCCCACAAGCCTTCTGTCAATATGGATACTTCTCACGTTTTTATGCAGATATGGTTTGAAAAATATGTTTGTCCTAAATGTTCTAGAACAGAAGAATAGATAAGTAAAGTGAGTTAAGACCTTATTACAGAAAGTTAATAAATCATTAAAAATGATGTTTGTGTAGCATTTTAATAACATGGGAAAATACTTATGTTATGCTATTAAAATGTGTTTCCTAATTATATACATATCAGGACCTCAACTATGTAAAAGGAAAATACTGAGAATGGAAAACCTTGTGAAGAAGAGCACCAAATTTAACAAAATTTGGCACTCATCAGAGAGATTCTGCATAATTTATTTGTTCTTTTATTCTATACTATCTTAATTTCTATTTTGAGTGTGTATTCCTAATATAATACAGAGCTATTGATATAGACACATGGATCAATATAGATATGTAAATGCAATTGTTTGTTGAGTTAACACACATACCTGACCTTGAGTAAAACTTAGAGGCATTACCCCATGAATTTCCTACTAGAACCTCAGGGATTAGTTACCATTATTATCTTGATTTCCATCAAATGAAACCAAATCTTGCAGGAGGTAAGCAAATTACTAAGATCATCCATTCATATGAGGGAGTTGGTTTGGAAACCTATCGGTTAAATCCATCACCCACATTTGGACCACTCCAAATAAGTCTCTCCTTTTAAAGAAAAGACGGATAAATTGGTTACCTGTTGGGAATATTATAGAGGTGGTTTAAGAACAAAGCCAGCTGAACTTAAAGGTTCCATTCAGTAAATAAATTCTTTGATTCAATGAAATAGTAAAGTGGTATGTTATATGCTTTGGACTTGAGAGTTTCCGGCAAAAACTGATGTGAATGTATGAGAAATGCGAGTTTTTGGTAGAGATGATATGGGGGTGGGTAAGATGAAAGTCACGAGAAGCAGAGAGTGGCCCATTTCTCTGATTACATTGCCCCATTAGCAGAGTAGATGTTGGCTAATTCTGATGGGGACTGTTGTGGGCTCAACTTCCCTGCTTCCCATTACAACACTGGGGCATGAATGTACTTGCCTTTCAACCTGCGGAGCAATGCTTGTTAACCAGGGGTAGGAGCTGCTTTTTCTTGGAATGGGAGCTACATGTGAAAGTCAAATCATTTAAGTTATAAATTAAGCTGAGCTGGCAAACTTGAAGCCTACCACACATCGGTGTTGGTTTTGTCAGGATACAATTGTGTTGTCTTTGTCAGTTCCCTGTGGCTTTAGTGAAGAATCTCTAGTTTTGAGCAGCAGAGGGAAGTTTCCTGAGTTAAATTATGCAATCACAATTAATTCTGATCCTCCATACTTCTGTGATTCTTTTGGATGTACACCAATGCAATGAGTTGCCTATGTAAAGTCTTCCTTTGAATTCAGTTAGACTCTAACTATAGATATCTTGGAAAAAGAGCACACACACAACAAATCTTTAAGCCACTTCTGTCAGTAACAGTGGATTTTGGCATGTTTAACGTTGAAGAAATACAAATAGAAAGACTATGCTTATTTCCTATGTATATGCTCAGATGACATGAAATGGACAGAACTCTGACTGTAATGTGTACTGTGCAGCACAGTATATTAAAATGTTAATCTGTAACCATAGACGCTGCCAGAACTGAAGTGTGAAATGGGAGTGAAGTTGGACGTGACCTTCACACACTGAAAACTAGGAGGTCATGATGCAATCAGCAGAACCTTGAGGGCATTTGGGATTTCCCTTGGGAAATATATGGTTAATATTACTTAGAATATTTATTGTTTCTACCTGCTCAGCATCCAGCCCCTTTTATTCTAGCAAAAGCATCCAGTTTCTGGAATCATTATTGGTAGCCTTTCTGGATAGGGTGACCTGCCTCCATTTTAGTGCCAAGAGTTGAGTATGTGACCAGGCCTGGTCAGTCAGAAATGGATTCGGTGGTAGTGATATGGCCCCAACCAGGACAATAGGAGTCAAAGAGTCTCAATTGCTGAATTCTTTTTTTCATTTTTAGAGGAAGATACAATTTTCTGTTGAACTTAAAAATCAGAGGATATATGTCTTTAGATGCTGGGTGGGAGGTAGGCAACATGTAGCGATAACTTTTCTTAGAGTAAAGACAACACAGAGGAGAGCAGAGTGAAAATGACAGAGAAAAGCCACATCCCAGGTACATGGAATGAGCCCCTGGATCAAGCCAACTCCGAAATTATTCTCACACCTGGACTTTTCAATTCCATGAGCCGATAAAGCCACTTTATTCCAGTTTGATTTAGGTTCCTTTCATACAACCATAAGAATCAGCATTAATGCCAAGGATGTATAAGGTGAGAGAGGGTTTTAATACAGTAGAAAAATTAAACTGGGAAGTGGCAAACATAGTGTTGTAAGTTGTACATCAGAAAACTTCACACTGTTCCATTATCAAGCAGAATGATTTGTTTTAGAATTAACAAAAGAAGGCAAGATCTCTTCCAGCCATTTACAGGGATATCAAGATTTGTCCCTTGAAAGTGGATATTCAGCCTAATGAGTCAACGACAGCTGATAATTGCATTCAGCTCTCGGTGTTTGTGTAGTCCACAAAAGAGAAAGTGATCACAGGCAAAGGCTGGTGTTATGAACCATTGCATTAAAAAGAAAAGACAATGCGTTCCAGCTTATCAGAGACTTGTGTTAGAAGCATAGAAACATTGCAGCATGTGGCTTGATCTACACCCACGATGCCCCTGCTGAGCTTGGGTAAATTCCAGAATCATTTTCCTAAGTAAAGAAAGGAGCACCTCACAGCTTCATTAAAAATTACGTGTTTCACAATCGTGAAAAGGCTGCAAAACCTTGATTGCATTCATCACAATCAAAGCATGCTTTGCTTACTGCTGTTAACATAGTGAACTTCAAGGGAAGATGTGCTTTCCATCATCATTGGTTCCATTTCTTTTGTTAATAAATTGATACAGAGCACACTTTTCTTTCATTGGAAAAGTGAGGTGACTTTCTTGTAGTCAGATAATTACTCATATATGTATATTTCAAATGCACAAACTGAACGTCTGTTTCTTTACAACTGAAGCAATAGTTTAGTTATGATTTGGAAATAAATATGCGTAGCAGATACTCTCAAATACTTAAGTGTACTAAATGCACATTAGCCAAAACCAGGATAAACACAAAAATGTCTAGAGTAGAGTTACAGCCCATTATTAGGAAACAATAAGTGGGATAAGGGCTTGGAAAAAGTACTTGCTTCATTAACATTTTTTTCTTAAAGACAGAGTTGTTACTGAAAAAGAAGAAAAGTGACAATGCATTTGCAACATTGGAGGTCTCAGCACCCTGGATATCCTCACCCTGGAGACCTTAGTGTGGTGAAACAAACAAATGGGTTCTGTATCCTTCCCTAACATTGATGTTACAGAAGCATGTTAAATGTAAGCTTTCACACGGTTGTGTCCCAAACGTTAGCATCTAGGACAGTAGCTGGCACATAGTAGGAGTACAATAATCATCTGTGATAGAAGGAAGGAAGAGCCAGTTGTTGGAAATGAGGGGAATGATACTGAAGATCAAGAACATCTGTTGTGCTCAAGTATCATTTTTTCCTACAACTTGCAAAGACAGTGCTGCAGACCTGGGTGCTAGACAGAATTTTCATCACTTTGCACATAAAAACAGAGACCTGGAACCACTTAGACGTAAGTGACAATGTGCACTTGCCTATTTCAACAAAGCTTTCTCATTATCCAAGGTCATAGACAAAAGTTTCAACTAAGGACCTTGAAAAAATATATTAAATTAAAAGGTAATAAGTTTGAAAATATATTTTGTATTCTTTTGAAAATGAAATGATAATATGATAAATTTTCCATTGCATACCTATGAAGTATCTAAAATTTAAACAACAATCCCCTCAAGTGTTATTTAACAAGAGGTATGAGAACATGTTTGAGAACCAAAGGCAGGGGGTAGGGAGGCTGCAGTTGAAGGGTAAATACCACTGATGTGGAATCAACCAGCACAGTGGCCTAAAATGCCCAGAAGCTGTCAGAGAGTGGAAACAAACTGCTCTCAGGCTGTGCCGGGCCCTTCTCTCTTATCAGCTTCTGACCCTGCAGGGCCGATTTAAGGCGGTGGGAGAATTTGTGTTTAGCCTCTGCTCTGTTCTTTGCCCTCTCCTTCTTGCTGTGCCAAGACCTCAGTTAACTCTGGACTCTCATTCTGAGGACTCCTGCAGGGCAAGTGACAGACAGGGTTCCAAATCTGCTTGGCTGGTACCGAAAAAGCCAGGTAGCAACAGGGAGCTGGGCATCTACATGTGAGAGGGAAGTTCTCAAAGTGGGCAGGAGGGCCCAAGTCAGGACAAGTGAGGAAAGAGGAAGCAGGCACTTGCTGCAAGGGTGATGGGGTGGGGGCAGGGGAGGAGACCAGGCATTTGTTGACCCCAACCCCGTAGTCCCATCCTAGGCCTAGATACACACAGAACACCAGTGCCGGAGCTCACAAAAATAAGTACAATCCCCTTTAGAGTAATCTTGATTTAATGTCCTCAGCCAAGTATAGGTGGAGGAGAAATTCTTATGTGCCTCGATGCTAGTTCTCAGTCCTACTGCCAGGCAGCACAAAGGTTATGACCCTAATGCATACGGTGAGCTCTTAGTTCTGCCCAGACAAGGCTACAGCAGACCCTGTTAGTCTCAGCTCCTTCCCCCCCATGAGAACCCAGAGCCACCCTTTTACCTAGATACTCTCAGGTTTAATTTAATTCACTCTCCCAAGACTGACTGCAAAAATCACATCTCTTTCTGACCTGTCTTTCAGGACTTTCTCTTTCCATCTGCCAAATCTCTCGTTTCTTATTATTCCCTAAAAGGATAATTGATTGCTAACTCAATGTTGGCCATTCAATGGCTTTGTGGATAGTGCTGACAAAAAAGTAATGTCTGAAGTGAGGGAATTATTGAAACTTGTGCTTTGTGTACAGGTAGGCATTTCAGCCTCGAGTGTTGTTTTCATTCTGGGTACCATACTAAACGAACTTTGACGATTGATTTGCGTTCAGAGGGAATTGGCAAGAGTGGTGAAGTAACTAAATATGCTATTTATGGAAAATTGAAGAACCAGAGTCCAGAAAGAAAATGAATGACAGAATAGAAGGGCAAGATTGAGGTATTCAAAGATGCATCTTATGAAATTAGGATTTGTTTTCAGTAATTCCAAAAGTTGGAAGCCATATTTACTTCAATAAATTAAAATTACTTTGTAAATACCAGACTTGCCCATAGATTTTAAAAAATGTCTTCTCAGGATAGAGTGGGATCACTGTCCCTAGAGGGTCCAAGGAGAACTTGGAAAAGCATCAGAGAAGGATGTTGTAGAACAGGACTCAACAAACCGTGGCCCTTGGGCCACAGCCACGCCCACTTATCTACATGTTGCCTATGGATGCTTCCACACTGTTAAGTAGGTTTAAGTAGTTGTGACACAGATTATATGGACAACAAAGCCCCAAGTATTTTCTATTTGGTTCTTTATTGATGCCTGCTATAGAAGATACTCAAGTGCCATTTTATAAATGAGCAAACTGAGACCCCGGAGGTTATTTTTTCTGATTTTGCCTAGATGACTTTTTAGAAGAGAGAAATTTCCACCTGGAAGCAATGGAGAAGAAAATGATTCAATTTCCAAAAAATATTTTCTAGAAACACACCCTTACGAATAAGTACTATACAGGGAATTAAACTTCATGGAGAATTTATGGGATGCCTCATTAAGACAATCATGAGCGAGAGGCTTTAATAGTCCAAGTTTAACAGTTCATAATAGCTACTGCAAAGTCGTTTTCATGATCATCAACAACATATTATTACCTAATTCTTTTTGAAAAACATGGGAGAATTTCAGATTTCATCTGTGTAATGTATGCATACAAAGCACATTAAAGAAGGAAGCAAGTCACTGAGAGAATATGATTTTAAAGGAATAAATGATAAATCTCTGTGTAATAAAACTTACTCCAACTATTATAGAACCTTATTCATAGTCGTGGAATACGTTTGAAAGGTTCAGGCATATTTTTACTGTACCTGAAGTCAAGTAAGTCTTTTAATTGCAAACATTATGTTCATTTCCATATGCTCGTAACTTGGAAGCCAGTGAATAGCAGACATTTTGCAAGATTTATTGGAGTGTTATTTCCTGTAGGCATTCATTTGGTGAGTTTTTATGTGATGAATGCATTTCTAATTGGGATTATTTACATAGGCATCTGGGTCCTGGTTAGGGATGGAAGAGAGGGACAGGAAGGCTGGAGTCCAGTGGATTCTATGTTTGATTTAACATTTTCTGGAGAGGAGCAGGGTTCACGTTATGCCATTTTTGCCTGGGGTATGGTGTTATGTCAGGTAACTTTTATGGTTCCTTCCAGCTCTTGATTTCTATGATTCCATATCACAACCAAATTTATCTTTACAATCTCCTGGATATATATTAAAGGGCAAAGATAATGAGGCCACAAAACACTAGATTCGATGAGAATTAGTTGATTTTGTGAGTTGGCTTAGGAAGGGAAGGAAAATAGAAGGTTAATCCAAAGAGAAGAGAATTTAACAAATGCTGACGGGGTGCCCATCCTGGTGGGGCCTAGGGATAAAACGAGGATTTTAAAAAATGAAATAGAATGCTTTCTCTACAGAAGCTTCCAAGTTTGCAAATAGATTTTTCAGGAAACTATTTTAGTGTAGTCATCATTTGGGCATCCCTCCTCTGAGACAGCTCTAAAAACAAATTATATTTCAAAAACCATCGCAAGGAAGGAAGTCTATCTCACCTAAAAAAGCGTGGCAATTCAGACTAAAACAGCAGCAAGATCAAGAATAACAAGAGCAAAATTACTTTCCATGCTTTATATATGTATTTCTAGTCTGTGTATTAATGGCTGAGTCCGCGATAGGCTGGGGAGCTCTCAGTTTGAGTTGTCTACTGGCAAGTGGCTCACAGAATAGGCCTGTCTGCTAGGAGAGATGGGGCACTGACTGGAAAGAGATAAGCATAGAAGGAAACAAGGACAGGGCCTGTGGAAGATGGAGCTATCCATTCTGGTGCTGTGTGCTTCATAGGAGTAATGGCTAAGCAGGAGTCTGGCTAACCCTGGCAGAAAAGGAAACAAATACCAAATGGTGTATGTGTGTCAGCTTAGGGGAAAGAAGAATCTCCTCTAAATGGTTGTGCAATTTTTAACCCTAAGGGCTGAGAAAAACACTAGTCTTCCAGCGTCCATGTGCAGTTTAGACTGGTGGGCAATCGAAAGTTACAAATTCAGGGCATGTGCTGGATCCTTCCTTGTTGCATGAGATAAAACGGTGCTTTGCTTAGGCATGTCTACATAGAAACCACCCCCAAATGTAGTGGCTTAATCACAACAGCAGTTTATTGCTATTGGCTGGGAGGTTCTTCTCCATGTGGTATTGGCTAAGGTCCCTCCGGCTGTTCATTCAGCTGGGAGCTTGTAGGACTGAACAGTGGAGATGGATGCACTCGCAGGTCTGGACTTCGTTTCTGGCTGTTGGCTGAGATACTTCTGTTCTCCTCCACGTGGCCTCTCACCGTCTGAAGGGTCTCTCATTATTCAGTAGCCTGGACCCAACTTGTCTTACTGGGTGTTTGGCTTCCAAGAAAACACAAGTTAAAACTGTCCAAAACTCTTAATGGCTAAATGCCATTCTGCCACACTCCATGAGTGACATAAGACCAAGGTAAATAGATTTAGTCACTTGATGGGAGTAGCTGTTAGCAACTCCAGCCCTCTGAATTATTGGCAGCCTTCTTTGGAGACAATCTACTACAGCCTGATTAATAGAAGTATTAAGGAAATATCAAATTATGGCCATGGAAAACTATTTTCTATGTCTATGATGATATAGTATTCAGAGGATGATTTGGGCATTAGAATGAGAGTGTGTGCATGGATGAGTGAGTGAGTGAAAAGTAATAAGATGTGGCATTAGAGCACCAAAGAAGAAACTTGGCTTTCTGTGGTTTCGATGATTGTCATTAGGGAGAATAGGAAAAGCTCTCTGCAGTCATCGAAGTTTGGAATATGCTGAGTTGAACTTACTCAAGCAGCTTTCTTTAGTACAGGACTTCTCAGAGCTTTTAATATGATTATGTGCACTGTCGGTATCAAAATAAGAAATATACAGCATTTGTAAATGGATCTCGTTTCTCATGGAACACTTTATAGGACTAATGCTCCCTGGAATACATTTTGGGAAATGCCAAAGCAACATGAGAGGGACAGATAAATGGTAGAAATGACATGCCCTCTAAGACCTCAGAGAAATAAGGAAAGGAAAGGAGAAGGCCACAAAGATAATGGGGCATGTAGGAAACTGCCCAGTACTTGGGGTCAGAAAATCTGGCTTTCATTTCTGGTCCCACTGGTTCTGTTCATGTGCCTGGGCAAATGATTTCAACTCTTCAAGCTTCAGACCTGAAGTAGGAAAAATAACAATGCTACGGGTAGACTTGATACACTGTAAATACTTATGTACATGATTTTTATTAGTAACAACTATTTTAAAAATTGTATCTTTTGTTTCTCTGGTGCCAGCATTATCACAGGCTGGAGGGATTTGGAGCAGGTTAATTAGATCTCCACTTGGCACTCTTGTCTATCTCTCAGTTTTGAAATCTGCTCTTCTCTTCATCTTCGTTTCTGCAGCTGCTTTCCACAAAAGGGCACAAGAAAGAAGAGGAGATAATATTCACTTCAGACTAAAATGATCCTGAAGGCATGCTTTAAAAAATAGTGTACAGAAAGCAAAAACTTTTAAGAACTGTGCATTATGAGCACCCAGGAAATTGTTCCATATCAATTTAAAGTGATTTTTATCAAGTGATTTTGCCTTCGATATTCCCACTAGGACACCTGGGATGTATGTATGTATGTATGTATGTATGTATGTATGTATGTATGTATTACCAAGCCTCTGCTAATCTCAAAGTATGTTTTCATCTTATTCTTTTCTTTAAGACTGAGTGCTTTAATGTTCTGAATCTAGCTGTTGTAAGACTTTGATTTAGTTATGTTAACTTCATCTGGTATAACAAAACCTGTCAATTTGTCATTGTTTAACAGTTCCTATTGTTTTAAAATATAAATCTGGGAAAATTGCAACTAATGTAACTTATGGACGATAGTTAAGAGTAATATTGTAATATTTTTGTGGCAATGGCATAGATATATCAATTCTAAGAGACAGCTATAGGGGGTATATAATGGGGAAGGGGATTTTTGGTTTTGGAGTAATGAAAATGTTCTAAAATTGATTGCTATAATGACAGCACAACTCTGTGATAAAAATCAGAGCCATTAAGTGCACACTTTGAATGGATTGTACAAAACATGGGGCTCTGTAACACAAGGAATTCAGTAGTGAAAGATGGACTGTGGTTAGCAGGACAAATATGAGAATGTTCCCTCATGAACTATAACAAATGTATAAGGCTAATACAGGGTGTTAATAATTGGGTGGGTTGGGGGGGGAATACACCAAATGTAAATATAGGCTATAATTAGTAGCAATATTTTGACAATGCTATTTCATAGTTTGTAACAAAAGTTTCACAACAATGCAAGGTGTTGGTGGTGGGGAGATGTATGGGAGTCCTGTATGATGATATGCATGTTTGTTTTGTAAGTTCACAACTTTTACTATAAACTTATTGTTTATGTACATTCATGTATGAATGATATACTTCAATAAAATTTATTTAATAAAAAAGTCTCATTAATGCTGGACGCAGGTCATAGGATATATCAAATCCAGGCTTGGTACATAATAGGTGTTTAGTATATTTCATGGGTTTATAGTTGTCACTGCCTGCTTTTCCAGAGAATGTGAGGCTCTACCATTATTTGTTTGTTCTACATAGTAGTCAGGAAAAATCCCTTTGAGTAATGTATTTGTGAAACACTGTTTTCTTCTTAAAGAGTTCCAACATCTCTTAACCTCCTTACCTCTGACAAGACCCAATGCCAAGACATGAATTTATCTTTCTTTAACTCAGACTTTTCAAATATACTTAAAGATAGAAATTTTAAAAAACTGATACCTACTAATATCCCAGAGTGGAACTAGAGGGCAATGCAGAGGGGTTTCAGGAAACTTGCTCTAAAGTATTTCAGAATTTTTCAATTTAGTGAACGCTTTGACTAATAATGAGTCAACTTAATCACTGTCATTGTTGTTTTTGAAAGGAAGAGCCCTTTGGTTTTATCCCATCTCCCATGTTGTTATATGAACTTTATTATTAATTGAATTCCTGAAGCAATCATGTGGAATGTAAGTAGACATTAAAATTTGGGATTTGGATAAGAATCCAGAAAGTAATTCCTATTAGTTGCATTACTTTAGACAGCTTATTTAACTTGGTTTTTTCAACTATCAGTTTCTTCATCTTAATTTCAGTACAAATTCCTATTTTCTACATGTATATAAGAATTAAAGAATAAAATATAATAGAAACAGACAGTGGAGTTGTTGATACAAAGTCAGTGCTCATTAAATAGTGGTTGATTCTCAGGTCATTAATTCCAATTTCTCTTTTTATTTTAAGAATGAATGTTTTGTATAAGCCTAAAACTTAAATAAGAAAGCTAATAGAAAACTTGCTTTTAATTAAGAGCTTGGAATTTTGACAATAAATATTTAAAGTAGTTAATATTTCACTCTGTTCTATAAAATATAATGAAATGCATTAATTGCTTGTTTCTGTGCTTCCAAAAAGTGAATGTTTGAATCATTGATTCAAATATTAACATGTGCTCCAATAGTCTCCCTACAATCTTGAATTAGTAGGATGACATTAATGATCTTCCTTTTTCATTAATAAATATTTGAGGAAGGATACCATGCTTGTTGAATATGAAAGATTAAGAAAATAAGCTCACTAGCGATGTATTAATACATGAAGATCTATAATTTTTCATCTCAATTTGCCTTTAATTTTTATTGTTTCAGATATATGAAAAGTTTTCCATTTTCTGGAGTCACATCTTTTAATCTTTTTCTGTACTGTTTTATTGCTTAGTAAATAAAAATGTCTATACCTCTCCATGATATATTAATTACCTATATTTGATTTGTATTTCAAAAATATATTTTAAAATTTTACATTTAATGGTTTAATCTACCTGAATTAATTTTAATGTATGTTAACCATATTGATTTGGCTAACATAAACCATATTAAACCATATTGATGGTTTGATATGAAACCATATTAATTTTTAAAATAACATGAGGAAGCATATTGATTTTTAATATCAATATCTAGAAAGTATTTGGTCTATAAAAGTATTTTGAATTATTTTCATGATGCACATAACATTTAATCACTACATTAAAAACAGATTAACAAACATAATACAGACTCAGCATGGCACACATGGTCCTTCAATATTCAGCCATAACTCCTTTCTCTATCCTACCCACCATTTACTCCTAAAATTCATACTCATTTACTACAGGGAAAATCCCTCAAGTCCTTGAACTGCCTTTTTCTTTCATCCACACCTCAGTGAATTTATACCCACTGATGCTTCCTCATTTAGTAAATTTATAAAGAGGAAGAAACAAACAAACAACTAAAAGTCTTGCAGACACTTCCTGTGTCCAAAAATATTAATAATTCTTTCTGTTTCTTTTAACCTCACAAACTCTGTGAGTGGAAATCACTTTCTCCCCATTTTCACAGCTGAGATGTCTTAACTTGTGATCTTTTAAGACTGCCCAGAATCACAGAACTGGCAAGTGGCCAAAATGGGATAGTATAATCTAGATTTGTATTAAGACAAAGACCACTTCCTTATTTTCAGTACTCTTTTGTTTCCCACTCCAGTAACTTCAATATGTCTGCTTGCCTGCTTGGACTTTTCTAGTCATATACGCTTTAACATATTTCAACACAACACTGATCTATCATGTATTATAATATAGCTGTCAATATTTATGTCCATATCACTTATAATTTTATGAGCTCCTTGAGGAGTCATGTAGGATTCATGCTTGTGCCTTCAGCAGTCAGGACAGGGCTGGGCACAGAACAGGTGTGAAAACAATATATGTTGGATAAATGGATGGATATAATTTCATTGGACAGTATTTTCTCTTCTCTTATATTGCTATTTTTTCAATACTTCTTAGAGTAAAATTCCATTATAATGTATATAGCATCCATAATGTAGCATCCAAAATGGTTTATGAGGGGCTTTTGTTTTAATTGAAGACATAGTATTAAATTGTGTGAGAGATGTCATGCTTCTGCTAGAGACAAATTCTATTCCTTTTAGATATATCCTGAAGAGTTTGCATAGGAATTGTTTTCAAGCCATAAAATTATTTACTGTTGCAGTGAAGAGAAAACAAAAATCAATTTCCCTCCAAAAATTTATGAGTGCACTAGATAGAGCTTTAGCTAATACATCTCAAGGAGATCTTTCGATAGACCCTTGCTGCTGCTGTATTTCTTTAGAATGACACTCCACGTTTCCTAATCAGCTATATCCAGCTGTACCCAGACATTAAAGTAAAATTTATGATAAAAATAGAAAAGTCAGCAGTCCTTGAATTCCATTGGTTTGAATAAAACACTCCTTGAAAAAACTATTCAACAGTTGATTTTCCCACTAATCACTTTATTTCAATATATTTGTGAGTCAGAGAAATACAAGTGGTATTACTGTTTTTTATTGTGTCAAGTCTAAAAGAAATAAACAAAATATCTCATTACCAGCATCCCTCATTTTAAATAAACTCATTTTAGTGTATTTGAAATCTTGAAATTAATAGTATGGAACAAGAACTTATTTTACCAACACCAAGGCTCTGTCTAATATTAAGAATTAGTCCGGAGTACCTCTTTGACACTGCTAGGTTGGATGTATTAGAGCAAACTATTTCCATCTTTTATTGTGAATATGGAGACCACATTGTAAGGAAGCCAACTCTAAGAGTGGACTCACGTGGTTTAGAATTGAAAATAGTCAAGGAGGTGCTCATTTTATCCAATGAACTTCTTATGGGGGAGAAAAAAAAAACTGAATGGAGGACTTATTGTCATATAAGCACTGTATAAAACAGAGCAGTGCTAAGTCGCCCTAGTTGAAGCAAGGATGGGTATCAAGACCTGCTTCATGAACTCTCTCCCAAACGCCATCCCTCAACTCCACAGACGACGGTTTAAAAAAACAAAACAAAACAAAACAACACTGCTGAAGTCCCATTACTTTCTTTTAAAATTGTGGAAACTGAGACTGAAAGAAGTTAACAGACCAGTCCAAGTGAAGACTCTATCTACGTAACAGGACCAAGTCAATGCAGAGCATGTTATCTTCCAATTTGACAACTCTGAAAATGAAGATTAAAGTATACTTTTCAATGGAAAGAGAGTCTGAGCATGGGCAATGCACAGCTCTACTGTACCTGAAGATTTTAGGATGGGAAGAAAGGTCACATTTGTTCTGACCTTCTAATTCTCAGTACAGAAAACTTGCCTTAGGGTGGTAGATTGAATCATGTGGCCCAATTTATACATGATCTTCCTCTGAATCTGCATTCCCATGGGTGTGAACCCATTGTAAATAGGATCTCTTAAAGATGCTATTTTAGTGAAGGCGTGGCTCAACGGAATGAGGGTGGATCTTGGTCTGGATTACCGGAGTCCTTTATAAGCAGAAAGATTCAGACATGGTCAGAGAAAGTCACAGAAGAAGCTGGAATTTGAAAGCCAATGGAAGCAGGACGAGAAGGGGAGAGGACATTGCCATGTGCCTGAACACTACCTACCCTGGGATGAAGCCTGACTTTCTGGCCTCTGAAACCATGAGACACTAAATTCTTGTTATTTAACCAACCGTTTGTGTGCTGTTTGTTAGAGCAGCCAAGCAAACAGAGATATTTATTATGGAGAATTTAAGATAGCTTTATTTTCCTCTTCCTTCCAGAAAGCACAGAATAATTTAATGTAGTAAAAAGGGTCAAAGGGGATGTGAAATGTCATATTTTAAAGCCACATGAGTGATACAAAGTTTATTATACACATTTTATATATGTATATATGCTATTATATGTTTTAGGGGGCAGAGGGAAGGGGAGTGTGTGTGTGTGTGTGTGTGTGTGTGTGTACGAAAGAGAGTCTGTTTTCTTCAGTAAGCTATTTTATGAAGGAAAGGCCTGATCTTCCTATCATCGGCTCTTCAGGATACTCTTCCGTTCTCTTCAGTCTTGCATATGTGTATATGTGCAGCTGCCTCAAATATATAGTTTTTGTTTGTTTTGCCTTTGCTTTTGCCATTTGCCAAAGTATGTGGAATATGTGGATTTATTTTGGCCTCACTATACACTTTAGTGCTCTTCAGACTCTTTCAAAGTCCAAGGGACACTTTCCATAGCACAGTTCAACTTTGCTGTGTGAGAAGTGATTGTTTCCTGTCTCCAGCACCTGGTTCTCTAATGCTCTGAATGGGTAAAGTGGGTGAAAACTTACTTATAGCTGGATGAAAGGCTATGAAAACTCTTTTCTCTCCACACCCACAGACCCAGCTTTTATTAGTAATGACTTCTTTCTCTCTCCAGGGAAGTAAATGCCCACTGGTTCCTTTTACTTCTTGCCCAGTTGACTTTTTGGAGTTTCACACTCTGATGTACAAAGGAGAATTTCTTTGTGGGAGGAGAGGCAAAAGTTGCAATATTTGGGAGGCATCTGCATACACCAAGTGAAAACAAATTGGAATCCACTGTTGGGGTGGGGTGTGGGTTGTCCAGTATACAACCTTTCACAGAATTTGAACATGTAATAAAAGGACCAAAGAGTGGAGGAAGCAAATAGGAGTCTTCCTACTTATTTTTCCAGGGTAGAAAAGCATATTCTGCTTCCATTGTTTTTCCATTTCTTGCCTTCAGTCATGAGGTTAGAAGAAATTTCTCTCAAATTCTGGTAGTAAAATAGCCAGTCATCAAGTTTGCAGATGTGAGTTTTCACCACTGTTGCTATCTTCAAAGGTATTTTGGCAGAGAGGTGGGGAAGGTGCTTTCCAAATGCCATTTTTAACCATCTTCACAACTCTCTTCTGAGAAACGATGAGAAGAAGAATGTTCTGTGCTTAGCTGTAGAGGATTTTATTTCCCTCTATGTAAACCACTCCATGTCAGAAGAAGAGTTTATATAAAATTAATGCGTTATATATACCAAGCCTAAATGACTTAATTTTGAATATATAGACATTTTCAATCATTAAATATAAGTATGTAGAAATTGAAGGGCCTCTCAGGAGTGGCAGAGTTCCCAACCCTCCTTTATTCTTTGTCTAAAGCAGGATTTAAAGGTTTTTAATAGACTTTAGAAGGGCTAGAAATCTCCATATATACAGCCTTGCCCTCCTTGATTTATTGGAGGATTTCCTGTGGAATTTTTATGCAACATTTGATTTCCCCTGCGGGGCTTGTTAACTCCTGATTGGGTAATGAAAATCTCCAGCCAAGATTAAGCATAAACAAAGCCAAAATTCATTTGTTTTAATAAGGGAAATTGAGGTTCTAAAGGTCTTGCATTTCCCTTTTTCAAATAAACTAGTCTGTCAGGCAACTCTTTTAAAAATATTTGGTGGAAATTACAAAAAAATAAATTTCATACTCTTATTTCTGGGTTATTCATCAACATTTTGAAATGAAAAATGGTTCTATACGCAATTATTCTGTTTGTGTCTCCCCATTTCCCCTTTTTGGTTCATAGGAGAAACTGCTGGGAGAGAAGCATTTCTATTTCTCCTTAGGCCACCGTCCTTTTCATCTCAAATGCCTTGCTATAATCATTTTCAAGATAGAGATGGCATTTCCGCAGGCCTTTAGCAAATGAATGGGAATTTTCTATCCAGAGAAAAACTAATGATATACTAGTACCAGAAACCATTAAGTGCTTTACATATTGTTCCATCATTTATTTCACACAAAATGGCTGTTCTAACACAATGAGAGACCTTCTCAAGAGCAGTTAACAATATCTGAGGGAGAGGAGAGTATCGCCTGGAGAGACATTTGGGAGACAGATTGGTGGCAGGAGAAGGTTGATTGGAAATGGAATAGGAAAGAAGGAAGAAATCAAAATTCCAGATTTTCTGACTGGGGTGAATTGGTGGTAGATTTACAGACGGGAAATACATGGAGAGAAATCAACTGTTAGTTGGGACATGGACACATATAATAAGCTAACATTTCAGTATGTTGAGTTTAAGGTAACTTTGGGACATCCAGGAGGTCATGCGGACATTTTAAAATATGAACCTGGAGCATGGTAGATAGCATGAGGATACAATTACACATTGTAGAAGATTTTCCATAAAAGTTCATTAGAAACTCTAGATATCAAGATTGTAATGTCCATGATAGCTTGTTTTTTTTTGCTGTAATCCTGGCACATAAATGCAAGAATCATTCAATATATATTTTTTAATGAATACATGAATGAATAAGTGAATCTGAATGAATTGAAATAATATTGTCAGTGAGAGAAAGAGTTATATTGGAGTGAATAAAGCTACAATATTTGTTTTTATTGTGGTAACATATTGTCTTAGTTTGTCACAGGGCTGCCAATGCAAAGTACCAGTAATGGGTTGGCTTTAAAAAATGGGGATTTTCTTTAGGATAAAAGCTTATACTTCTGAGTCCATGAAATGTCCAAATCAAGGCATCAGCAGAGATGATTTCTCACCAAAGTCAGTGTATTAGTCAACCAAAGGGGTGCTGATGCAAAATACCAGAAATCTTTTGGCCTATTTATTATTTATTATTAAAGGGTATTTATTTGGGGTAGAAGCTTACAGTTACCAGGCCATAAAGCATGTTACTTCCTTCACCAAAGTCTATGGCCATGTGTTGGAGCAAGATGGCTGCCAACATCTGTGAGGGTTCAGGCTCCCTGGGTTCATCTCTTCCCAGGGCTTGCTTGTCTCTAGGCTCAGCTCCTCTGCTATCTCCACAAGGTCACCTGTAGACTATGAGGCTCTCTAGGCTTTGCCTCTCCCCACAAGGCCAATTGTAGACTATCAGGCAAATGGCTCTGTCTCTTTTCCTAAGACCTTCTCTCCTTCCTCATGACCAAGCTCCTCTGTGTGCTTACTTCCCCAGGCTCCAGCATTAAAACTCAGCATCGGAACTCCAACTCAAAACTCCAACCTACTCCTCTGCTCTGCCATGTAGTTTAATCCCTTGGTGGGCAGGGGCTCAACATCCTACTGACGTGGCCCAATCAAAGCCCTAATCATAATTTAATCATGCTCAGAGGAATAGACCAGTTTACAAGTGTAATCCAATATTTATTTTTGGAATTCATAAATAATACCAAACTGCTACAGTCAGCTACTGGTGGTCCTGAAGTCCTGCCATATGGCAATCAGGCATGTGTCTCCTCAGCCTTGAGCTGCTCTTTGGGCCCAGCTCATCAAGGGCCTCTTTCTGTGCCTCTGTGCTCTGCTTGTTCCAGACTCCTGCTCCTCTCTCAGCTTCTGGGGACTTCTCTGTTTTCCTGCAGTCCTCTCTCTCACATGGTAGGATCAATATGGCAGCTTCCTTTCTCTCTGTGTCTCTCTCTGTGTCTCCATTTATATAAGACCCAGCAAGAGGGTGGAGACTCAGCCCGAGTCACTCCTCACTGATGTAGTTCAACAAAAGCAACCTAATCAGGCAATCTAAATTGAATCTAATACAATCAAATTGTACCACACCCACAGGAATAGGTTAGTATAAGAAGATAATCTTTTTTTGGGATTCACCAAATTCAAACTGTCACACATATGCAATTTCCCATTTTAACAATTATTAAGTATACACTTTGATGTATTAATTAGATTCACAATGTTGTGCTATCATTACTACCATCCATTACTAAGACTTTTTCATTACCCCAAACAGAAAAAACTCTGAACCTGTTAAGCAATAACTCCCCGCTCTCTCCTCCCTTTGGTCCCTGGTCATCTCTAATCTGCTTTCTGTCTCTACTAATTTGCTTATTTTAGATATTTTATATGAGTGGTCTCATACAATGTTTGTCCTTTCACATCTGACTTATTTCACTTAACATAATGCTTTCCAATTTCATCCATGTTATATATATACCACCTTTTGTTTTTTCTTCTGTCCCTGGACATTTGGTTATTTCCCCTTTTTGACTACTGTGAATAATTCTGCTATGCACATTTTTGTATGTGTATCTCTTTCAGTCCCCGCTTTCACTTCTTTGGGCATATACCTAGAAGTAGAATTACCAGGTCATATGGTAATACCATGTTTGCCTTTTAAAGAACCCACTTAATGAATATTTTTAAATGAAAGAATATTTCATTACTCTATCATTACTTATTTCCTTGCGAATTTCTATACTTTTTCACTCAGCAGGTTCAATTATTTTAACAATTTCAACTCCCTATCTACGCTAATAATGATGTATCAGTCAAAAATTGCCACAATGGTGCTTAACAAACCAGTCTAAAACTCAGTGTCTCAAAACAACCATTGTTTATTTTTGCTCATATGTCTTCAGGTTGGTTGGGGTTGAGTTGAGCAAGACTGGGCCTGGTTGGGCTTGGTTTAAAGCTGCAGATTGGACCCAGTTTTGTTCACGTGTCTCTCATCCTCCTTGGATCCACAGATAACCTTCTCACAGCAGAAGCATAGAAAGCAAGGTCCTTCCCTCCAAGCACATTTCAAAATCTGCTTGCATCATGTCTCATATTGCCTAATGAAAGTCACATAGCTAGGTCCAAAATTATAGGATGAGGAAGTCCATTTCTCAAACAGAGTCATGGAGAAGGGGTATTTTAAAAACAATCTTATCTATCACATTCTCCAAAATCACTACCTAAAGTTTTGTGTCTTCGCAAAGCATTAGGTCAGAAAATTGCTATAAAATGTCTCTCCTTCGATGCACCACTATCATTTCTAAGGATAATCACACTCCGTAATCCTGCCAAACTGTCTCCTTCCACCTTTAAATTTCCCATGGTTTACATGAGCTCTCAGGCTAGAAACACAAATACTTATATACTTCAACCTCTTTTAGCAGTCACCAAATATTTTTAAATTTCCCTATGATATTTCTCTTCAGTTTCTCCTTTTCTTCTCCATTTTAGCTCTCCTCAGTGTACTGAAATCCCCTATAACTCTCACTGGTTAGCCACCCAAATTCTATCCCGATATAAGTCATCTGCTCAAATAAGTCTGCATATCATTTTCACTTTCCCACTCTACAGGACTTTCTTCATGTCAAACACCTTGTCAAACATTGGTTGACTATGTTGTTATGCTTCGGTTACCTATGGACCACTATTAAATGTCAGATGCTCTACCATGTGAGGATAAGATCATGAACAAGAAGGCAAAGTCTTTTGGCTCTCACACAGTTTAACTCTAGATGGGTCAGAGATAAATAAAACACATGAATATAAACAAACAAAGAAAAATCTTAGATAACGATAAGCACAATGCAATGAACCAAGGGGGATGCTTTGACAGGGAACAAATGGTTGTCTTCTTTAGAAAAGGTGCAAGGACCTTACAAGGAGGTGATCTGAGTTAATACTTGAATGTTAAGAAAGTGCCAAACATGCCAAGATCAGTGAGAAGAACATTCTATGCAGGGTGAAGAGCAAATGCAGAGGATCTGAGGTTGTGTGAATGACCTTGGCAATGCTGAGGAAGAGAAGGAAGGTCAGTGTAGTTGGAGCATGGAGAATGAAAAGAAATGGGCTGATAAATGAGATTGTAAAGGGGAGGGGAAGACCATGTGAGGGCCTGAAGCCAAGGAAATGAAATTTGAATTTCATTCTAAGAATGGCAGAAATACATTAAAAGATTTTTTTAAAATGAGGGTACTAGACATGAAGAACAGTAAAAAGATTCAACATAGAAAGTGAAGAAAGAGCTGTAAAGGAAAGAGAAGTCAAGGATGGCTCTTAGATCTTTGGTTTGAGAAACCAGGTGGATGAGGATGACATTTGCTGAGATGGGAAAGGACTTGCCATGATGAAATTTTGTTTCATATTTTCTTTTGTTTTGTTGTGGTAAGGGTGTGAAATCAAGAGTTCTATTTAGATACTAAGTGTTAGATGCTTATTAGACACTGAATGGAGATATCAAATAGGCAATTGAATACAAAGGTTTGTAAATCTGGCAAGAGATCAGGGCTAGACTATAGTGTTAGCAATCATACAAAGATTATGTTATGGTATCATTACAAGGCATAAAGACATTTTGAATCAGAACAAGTTCATTAAATTGTTCAGTCACAGGTATGTGATGAAGCTAGACCTGGAACCTAGATGATTAACTTCCAAGCAGTCCAGGGCTCTTGATTGGCCTCCTCCAGTTAATACATATTTTTTAAAAATATTAATAGATAAGGCAAGGAATAACTCTGCAAGCCTTAGTGATTCTCCTTTGGTCTGGCCATGTCCTACTTAACCAAACGATCCCCTACAATCACTCTACTCAGATTGGCCACTCTGAGCAATACTATCTTGCCATGACCAAGGTAACCTTTCTCATATTCAACTAATTGCTTCTACCTTTTCCATTACCTGAGATACCATTTATGTTTCTTTTCTCAGTCTCTCAATTTAACTCATTTTTTAGGGTCTTAAGCACACTAGTCCTTGAAAGCTGACTTTATTTCTTCTAACCTATATCAACATCTCACCTCTTTTGGTTTCTTTACTATATACACTTTGACACTCATATTTTCTCATGTGTCTATTTAATCATCCTTGAGTTCTCAAGTGTTGCTTCTTCCCAGCCAGATGATACCCTTTTTGAGGGAGGGATATTAATGAGAAAAGTATGGGCTTTGGAATTAGCAAGATCTAAGCTCAAATTCCAGCTCCATGCTTTAACAGATTTCGACCCTGAGCTATTTATTTAATGTCTCCAGTGTTTCATTTTTCTTGTAAAATCATCCACATTGTTCCCACATCATAAGGATGTTATGGGCATGATATGAAATGCAGTATGGGAAAGCTTCTCTTACATTGTTCTGCACATTGCACATTTTCAATAAATATTGGATTCCCATGTTATTTTCTTTCCCTTAGGACCTCAGTACCTATCCCAAGAACTGGGGTCATGATAGAAACCACCACATACCATGTGGCCAAAATCAGGAAAAATGTAATTAGTGATGAGTTTCTATACCACAGACATTTGTTTGGCTGTTTTTCCATTTGAAACACGCCACTGTGAATCACTTGATTTTCTGAAATGTCCTTCTTAATCAAAGTGTTGCATGGCCTGCAATTTTGTAAATTGAAGTGGATTAAAATTAGTTTTGTCGGAGAATTTCACAACACCCTCCACTCCGACCTGGAAATAATTGGAGACACCCTGGGGTATCACAGACCCAGGCTCAGGAATCACCACTCTCTGCGTTGCCTCACTTTTGTTTTTATGAGAACTAAATTGACAGCAGCAGTTCATTAGGGGAGTGTGATTAAATGTGCGTGGCTTGCTGATAAACTCACTAGCACTTGGGGAGCTATGAAAAATGCCTTCCTTCTTTCCAAAGAAGTTGAGCAGAAAGGTCAAAGTGTAGGTGTGTGCATGCGTGTATGTGTCATACAAATGAATTAGAAATAAGATGCCTTCAACATCCAGTCTTAATGGGAAATTAGTCAATATCAAGACAGGCATTCAGAGACCTACTTGGTACTTTTTACTTTTTAACATGCGCTAACTAAAAGAAGTAAGAAAATCACACCCCTATTTCTGGATTCGTGCCTGTAACTTGTACATAATTCAAAGGAAAATAGGAAGAAATGGAAGGAAGGAAGGGAGGAAGGGAGGGAGACAGGGAGGAAGCAATACCAGCCTTCTGTACCATGATGTGTTGACTGAGCTTCCATGAATTAAGCAGTAGACTGCTGCTAGGCATTAGGCTACTGGGAGTGGGGAGGCAATTAGACCTGAGTTGGACAATTGCCCATGATGGATTTCTGAAGAAGAGCTATTCCTATGAAGCTCACCTGCTCATACAAAGGTGGAGTCTTTATGAACGGGTAACTATCTGGAGTTGATGACTAGAATTTGTGCATTGTACAGTTGTCTTTTCCTGGAGCTGCTTTTTGAAATGTATCATCTTGTTTCACAGCTGGCCAAGTCTAAGAAGAGTGTCTCGGTAGAGTTACTCCAAATTCTTTGAGCATTTAAAGGTAATTCTATGGTTGTAGTTGTGCTCATTAGCAAATGATCTGCACACTAATTCCTTAGCCTAGAGGGCTCACAACAGTGAGGGCTCTCATTAGGAAGCCCTCTGACATTCCTTTCCTCTCATCTTTTATATCTGCTCACCTCTTCCTGAAGAAAAGAGTGTGCCCCTCCAGATTTTCCCCTTTGGCCAGTGACCTGAACTCATGGAAGTCAGCCACACAGGAAATGTGTATTCAGCAGAAGCTGCCTCCATTCACATTCCCTGGGACTCTTTTAGTACTAATAACAGCAAATGTCTCCAGCAGGCATCGTATCCTAAAGCCAGTGATGGCAGGTCAAGGGCCAAAGCTGTAGGAGCCTCCCCTGTTGTGTTTTCTGCTTTGGTTTTGATCATAATTTTTTCTCTTCCATCTTCCCCACTAGGACCCTCATGCAAGTCAGAGTGTGAGGACAATTTTGGTTTGAAAAATGCAGTCATTTTAACAAGTGCATATTATGTAATAGCTTATGTAATAAGATTACTAATAGCTAATATTTATGGGTTACTTAATCCTGGGAAGGTGCTTTACCTGAGTGCTCTAATATGCTGCTTTTAGTGATGCATAGGTATTATTGACTTATTTTAAGTTAAGGAAACTGTGGCTTTTGAGGATAAGTAACTTGCTCAAAGCTGTGGAGTCAGACATTAAATCCCAATCTGAATGATGACATAGCCTCTGCCCTTTCTACTATACTAGCTTGCCAAAAACCAAAACACAAAAAAATGCAAATAGAAGTTTATCAGGACAAGGACATAAGTCACAATCGGCTTTTAAAAGAGCTCTGTCATTCAAGGGAAGATCCTTATTGCTGAGAGCTTTCCCAGAAGGCATAATGTTGGATTCTGTGCCCGTTTTCACCTTGGTCATTTTTGTCCTAGATTCTCCTGCCCCAGCAAATAAATAATATTGATTATGTTGATTCCAGCAATAAGCTCTGAATTGGTTCCCATCTGAGATATGTCCTTTGATAATGATTTGTTCCTTCCTCAGTGTTCATTGGTTTCCGTGTGCTTTCCTTTTAGCAAGCAAAAGGTAATTAAACTTGGAGGCATTGTTTGAATTCCGTTCCCCAGTGCCCCAAACTTTCTCTTCCAAACCAATCTAATCACAGAAAATGTTGGACTTAAACTAGACCAGAGGAGTAAAACAAAAGCATACAGGAAGAGGGTTGGGACTCCAAGGGGCTGGGCAGTCTACCAAATCGAAGAGCTCATAGTGGACAAAGAGTAGCGGTGGGGGAAAATGGAAGCAATTGAATCCAATTTAGAGTATAGAGAACCAACCTGTAATATAATTAAGTAAATACAACTTTAGTTGCATACTAATTGGGTAGCATTGGGTAAGTCTCTCTGAGCTTCTATTTCCTATCCATACGATAAGTATTAGAATATATAGCTCATAAACTTGAGGCTCAGTAAGTTATATAAAAATACATAGAGGTATGTAAGAGGAATTCAGTAGGAGAGCATTTATCTAAATACCCATCCATACAGCTCTTTCTTTGCATTATCTGAACTCTGCTAACCTCTCCAAGGGTCAATTTCCTCATGTGTAATATGAGGAATATATGTAATATAGTATTAACTGCTTTGTGATTTGCATCATGCCATTCTGCTATTTGGATTCTAATGGCATGGTGGAAACTCAATAAATTTTGACAATACTCAGAACTGAGTTGAAATCCCAGTTTTGTCAATAAGCATCTATGAAAACTTTAACAAAGACCTTAATCTCTCTGAGTCTCAATTTCCTTATATGAAGAAAGTATTAATCTGTCTTGCAGGTTCTTGGTAAGCATTTCAGCCAAGGTCATAAAGTGTCAGACAAGTTCTACCCCACTCACCTTTACTTTACCATCAATAATGATGATAGTTACTATCCTAACATGATAGATTGCAGAGTTAAGGCAAAGCAAGTCACAAGCAATTAGTAAGAAGGGACAAATAGTCACATCATGGCCCTGAATGTATACTTCATGAACGATACTGGAGAAGCACTGTGGTTGACATGAATAAAAACAAAACTGTATCCCAGCCCACAGAGTGGTGGCAGTATTTAAGAGAGGTCTACCACTTTCCCTACCCCAGCCACGTTCTAGATTTCTTGTCACTACAAATGCCAAGGCAGAGTTTCTTTACTATTTTGCCAAGGATGGGTTTACAAGTAGGTTTGAAATATTGATACACTGAGGACTCAAGGTTGCCAGGTTAAAGCCTGGGGTGGCTGGGATCAGTCCCCTGGCAGTCACCTCTATTATGGGCCAACTTAATAATTTAACCCAATGTTCAATAGGGGGGTTATATATACTATTATGCTATATATATACACACACATTATGAGATTAAACAAATTCAGAAGCATAGAAGGGGGCATGTACAAGTTATAGATTGTACTATACTAAAAACTTTTTATCTGCCCATCCAGAAAAGACCATCATAACAATTTTATGATATCTTATATTTCCTCTTATTTCAGGCATAGTGAGAAACACAAGACTTTTGGTCATCCACAACTCCACTAATCTAATTCAAGTTCCTATCTGTGGCAGTTTGGTATTGTTTATGAATTCCAAAAATAGATATTGGATTGTGTTTGTAAACTGGTCTATTCCTCTGGGCGTATTAGATTCAGAGGTTTCATTTTTACTTTATTAATCAAGATTAGGACTTTTATTTGACCACTTCATTAGGGCAACTTGGTTTGAGTCCCCGCTCCTCCCTTTGTGAGCTGTATAAACGGATTCTCATTCAAAGACAGGGAAGAAAATACGCAGAGAAGGTGAACACAGAGAGTTTAGGTTTGGATGCTGGAGCCCCGGGGAGAGGGTTGAGTCGTTTCGCCTGATAGTTTGCAGCTGAAGAGACCAGAGCCCTGAACAGCTAAGAAAGCCAGGAAAGAAATGAGCCCCTGGGAGAGAGACAAGCATTAGGCCAGCCTACAGGTGAGATCAGAAGAAGCTGGGACCATGGAGCCATGGAGGAAGAGGAAGGCTGAACTCTTGCAGAGACTGGCAGCCATCTTGCTCCAAGACTTGGCAACAAACTTTGGTGAGGCAAGTAACTTATGCTTTATGGCCTTGTAACTGTAGGCTTCTACCCCACATAAAACCCCTTTATAAAAGCCAACAGATTTCTGGTATTTTACATTAGCACGCCTTTGGCTGACTAATACACCATCCCTTCCTGACTCCTTTATGCTGTGGTTCTCAAAGATTCCTCTCAGACTAGCAATATCAGCATCCCCTGAAACTTTATAGAAGTGCAAAAGCCTTAGGTCTGACCCAGCTCCAAGTGGGGGCCAAGCAAGCTGTGCTTCACCAAGCCCTCCAGGTGAGTGTGATGCGGGCTGCCCTATGAGAACCGCTGCGCGGCTCTTCCACTGTGACCTTGAGAACATAAAGTCTGTCACCAGCAAATCCTCCTGAACCTTACCTCTTCTCCAAGGGTTCTCTACCCGTTCTTAATCTAGTTGAAACCTGACTGGCCCTTGATGAGGACACTGATTTACTTCTCAAATAGACTTCTTAAAAATATATTTAATATAAAATAAATCAGCTATAGAAAAGCACGCAAATCAAATGTATGACAATTATTTGTTATAAGATGATTACCATCCAGATCACAGAGAGAACTTTATAATCACCTCAGAAGCCCCTTCCCTTTGCCTTCCCTAATCACAAACCCTCCCTCTTGCCATAAGGAACCATTATCCTGACTTTTCTAGCAATCACTTTCCTGTACTTTTTTTAGCAGTTTAATGACCCACATACACATCTCTAGGCATTTTAATTTATCGTTTATTTTCTTTTCTTAATTTGACATGGCTTTTATATCTCTTTTTAATCTATAGGTTTCTGTTCCATCTTTCTCCTTTTCTTATAACTTACGTGATGTACAATCCAGGCCTTTGACCTATAATCCCATCTGGGTTTTGCTGATCTCATAGTCATAGTGAAGTTCACCATGGTTCTCTATTCATTGCAAATTTTCTCATCTTTGATCAATGGAAGCTTCTTCAAGTTGGGCCTTGAGTCTTTTTGACATGATCTTAAGATTTCTCCTTGATAGCTTTCATACCAGAGCATGACAAGATGTTTCCAGTGCATCTTGTACATTTCCTGTACCAGAGCTGAAATCATCCATTTCTCTAAGAAGTCCTATTTTTTCTTTTTTTTTCTCTGAGAAATGGTTTTCCAAGACCACAGTCTAGTGCTAGGAATGCTCATTGCTACTGTGGTGGTTTCTAGGCCTTTTCTTTCAACAGAGCTTTAAAGAAAGATAAAATGCCTCATGACTGCATATTGATAACTACAGTTTAAATTGAAGACTGCAGAGCTTTTACTTAACTTCTTTTCTACAGCATGTGTACCTCCTGTCTTTCATACCAAGACTCCCAGGGGCATAGGAGATATAACAGAAATTAAAATATCTCATCATTACTTATTTGTTATATCCCATATTGTACACCACAGTCTCAGAATATCAATATTACTTTTTAAAATACGCTTACTGAAAATATTAAATTTTATATGTGCTCTCCCTATTCTCCCACAATTTTAAAAATAGATGTATTATCAGAGCTTTATAGGCATTTCATATAATAGTCTTTCTCCTATCCCTTTTTCATTTTAGTTATATAGTTAATTTTCTCTGCCCAGCCCTCTATGCACTGCTCACCATCAGTCCTTATGTTGATGTTTTTCTAGTTATTTTGATTGTCTGAAGCTCATTTTCTAGAAGATTCCTCAGGAAAATATCTCATGAAACAGTATTCTCTGAGTTATTTCTTGTTCATAATAGTTTGTATAGTTTATATTTGAAAGTCAGTCTTGCTGGATACATGTTTTCCTTTGAATATCTTGTTTGGACACTCTATTCTCACAGAATATGGTGCTCTCAGTGAGCCTGACAATGATCTAATTTTCTGTTTAAGTCCTATGTTGTTTATTTTCCTAGACACCCAAGGAGAATTTCCTTGTTTATTTAATTTACAATCATTGCATTAAAATATGTCTTGGTATTGGTAATTGTGTGTTGGTATTTTAGGATACATTTCGTGCCATTTCAATGTGTAGTTTCAATTTTTTTAATTGTGGCGTCTTGCTTTCTGAACTTTCCCAGCTTGGTTCTCCTTCCCCAGGTTCATTGGCCCTTCTCTTTGTTTTTTCCTCTCCTTACTTCCCAATAGCTTCTTTTCATAGTGGATCTCTTTCCTAGAACAGGGCCTGGCTAGTTACTTTGGAAAGTTCATAGGGTCCTAGACTACTGCCGCCCCTAATACCTTCCTAGGTGGGTCCTTCACTCACCCACTATTAGGAAAGTCAAACTTCCTCCCAGGGTCAGCTGTTGTGCTCCAATTTTTGTCAACAGGAGACAAAACTATCGGCTATTTTTGTCAATACTGCTTTGTTGGTTCCTTCTTTTTCCTGCCACACCAGGTACCAAGCAAATCTTGTGGCTGTAGGTGGTTCTCCTCAGTCTCTTGCATTTTAGGGTTTGTGGCAATACTTTGTCTCATAGATGTGTTTTAAATACCGTCCATAAATTTGTGTTTTTCTATCTAGTTGCTCTGTCTGTTTTTATGTGATATTTGGAGAGACTGGAATTATTTGGATTTTTCTTCCATCCCAATTACCACAGGGCATTTAGTTGGGATGGGCTCCTTCTTGTTTTTCATGGTTGATCCAGACCATTTATTTCTCCTCCTCCCCCATAACCTTTGAAGCACATACTATCAGACAATTCTATGCAGTACCCTTTCATTAGCTCCCTGTCACTTCCCCTCACTCAGTAGTGTATTAGCCATTAGATATCTAGATATTATTCACCACTGCTCCTCCATTGTCTTAGAAAATTCAGCATCCACATAAACCATTGTTTTAATACTCCAGTCTCAAGAGTCTCTAAATTCATTCCTGTATCTTCCTCCTCTCTCCCACCTCAGTGAAACATTCCTATGGCCTTATCCGAGTCACCACTAATAAAATAATTTGCAAAATCTTGATTTCAGGTACAGCACTCTCCATTCACCACTTTTAAAAAGAAACTGATACAAATGACTTACCTGAAAGAAAGCTAATAAGGACAGTCACAAGTTTGCAACAAATAATTACAGAAGTATCTAGGGCAGCAGGAATACAAACCATGACGAGGCATGGTGATTGAATTTGTTATTATGGATAAGGCATGACTAATATTTGCACCAAGACCAGAATTTTAAAAAAACACACACACAAACTTTAAAAGCTTAGGTCTATATTAAGCTTCTTCTCTTCCTCCAAATCCTCAATATTTATACTACATACTTTTTTAAAAACAAATACATCATGTGAAACAATAAAGTACATAGATGGGCATTTAATGCAAAAAAAAAAAAAAAATCCTAAAATATACAAACCAGCTGGTATTAAATTGTGTTCTGCATTTACTTTTACAATTAAATGCCAACAATATTTTATTGGCAGTGTTTTATGATTCAGTACTCCTAATACAAAATTTCTATGAACTTGTTGATACCGCCAATGCATTTCCTACACTATTTTTCACCGTGCATCCACTTCGTGTTCTCATCATCTATCTACCTGTTCCCACTTGGAGATGTCAGACTTCAAATATCCCCTTCTCTCCTCATTTTCATAATATTAAGTCAGTCGGTTTCACTAAAAATGGTAATATGTATATGAACACAACCTTACCTTCCCACAACCTACTTGTATCAATGCTGCCTTGTTAGTTCCTTCTTCCTTGTCCCACACTAGACACCAAGCAGGTTTTGTGGCCTTTTAGTGGATTTTTCTCACCCTTTTGCATTTTAGGGTTTTGGTGACACAGTGGATCTTATTATTTGTAGTAGCTATATTCTACAATGCCACCATGAATATTGAATTAGCAAACACTGAACCATTGCACCTAGGGGAAACAAAGGTTAGATTTTAAGAAATGGATTATGATGTTTTTCCTTTTGAAATCCAAATTTCATCCAAATCCATGTTGACATGGAGAACCTTGAGGAGAGAGTTTTGGAGGTAGCATGTGGGGTCATTGCTAAAAATTACCATGTCTAATTAACAGAGTTTCGCATGGACATGGTGGCACACATACCACATGTTGCCCATCATTTTTTTTTTAGGAATTCCATATGCAAAGGCACGAGATGAAAGCAGAAGGTACTTTCAGGGACACAGGAATTTAGAGGTCAAACTACACGCATAAAGTGTTAAGTTGAACAAGTACACAGAGGCCAGATAACAAGGACTTTCAAAACCATGCCAGAGAGCTTGGGTTTTCTTAAAACACTAAGTGATGGTTACTATTTAAAGTTAATGAGTTGTTCCTTGTATTCTAGGCGTTCATCAAAATATTCCCAGCATGATCTGTGAATTGAAATTCCACCACACCGAAGAGGACCCTGCTTTCTCCTATCACTAGGAAATACATCTTCTGTGGAATGAGGACGAGAAAAAAATAAAACAAAGCAAAACAGCAAGGGGCTTATTGTAGACTGTTCTCTTTTTACAAGTTAATTCTTCAGGAATGTGATGAGCACAGCAAACCGTACTTACAAGTGGCCTGGTAAAGAGCTGAAGAAAGTTTGCAACAAAAAGTGCAGCCGTCACTCACCGCTCATGCAGAAGTCCCACAGCTCAAAGGAAAGCCGGAGCAGAGCACAGGGATGGAAGCCGTGCCTCTCAATTTCCATGGGCAATGCTCCAAAAGGCCTCCGTTTTCATGTCTGGTAGCATTCACCAAAGTTAGGCCAAGAGAAGTCAAAGTAATTTAGATTCAATCTTCTCTCAGAAATGAAATGAACAGAAGTTTTATTAAAAGGAAATGAAGAGGAAATTGAACTTTCATATTTCATTGTGCAATTGCAATGACAAAAAACAATATTCGTGAACAGAAGTTTGAAAGATTGTTATTTATATGTCTTTTCTACCCCCTTGCATTCACCTATACTCTACTTGGTCTTGTCAAAATAGGGGACAAGGGATTTTTTTTTTTTCTGTTAAAAGATCAGTAGTGGTAATAGCAAGACTAGCCTTAGCTAATGGGCTCTGTATTTTTAAGAAATGTATTTTATATTTCCCATATAGATCAAATTTGCTTAAATTTCTTAATAGCGGAAGAGAGAATAAAAATCATAATGTATTTTGAATATGATTACTAGCTGCAGCATAGATAAAAAATATATTTCTGTCTTTTGAAAAGGATTTTCTTGGATAAGAGTGTACTAGAACATGGATATAGTAAGTAAAATCATAAAGGGATTAGAAATTGCTTTGGCAAATTTTTCTTTTGAGACATCAGGAAATGCACTTATAGTATTCCATCCCTATTTAGTTTTGTCATTCTCTATAAAGATAGTGTGACCAAAATTAGGTTTGCTATGACTGATTTAAGAGAATCATAGGCAGTTGCTTCCCTAGGGCATTTGTGGTACTCTGGGCATGAAAATGTTGACTTTTATCAGCAGGTAGGGTCCTCAAGATGAAGAATCTATAATACAGTTTTGAGGAATTCCTTACTACAGGACTTTATGAATATGGAATGTGTCTATTGAGAATAACTAAGGACACATTTAGAAACGGGCACTGTGCACTGCTTGCTCTCTATATCTAAAAGTACCCCCCTTCTCCATTGGGTCGAGAGATCACTCCCCTGTCCCTTCTCGCCATAGAGATGGCAATAATTTTTACCTAACTGGGACCGGGGGAATGCACTATCCAGTGAAGCCGTGATAATAAACCACTTCAGCCTTCATAGCTCAAGTGTATCTTGCTCTCCCTACCTGCCCCACATAAGTGAGTAAGGGGCTCTGCTCCAGGCAGTCCTTCTGGGACCCAGACTGACAGAGTTTCCACCCTCTTGCAGTTGCACATTAAGTCAGTGCAGCCAAGAAAGAAGGATACTGTAGAGTCATGCATGGTGTTTTGCTGTGGTGGCTCCCAAATGCACACGTCACTTTTAAATCACATTGGCCAGAATTAACCACATGAAACTTAGTAACTTGAAGGGGCTGAGAATGTTAGGAAATTAATGGAATACCTAGTGAATAGTACTCCCTCTGCCACAGACAGTAGCCCTGGTCCTCAATATGTCCACCTCACGCTGTTCTCCCCATCTGTAACCTGAGCTTTATGTTCCACAGTGTTGCCCATGTCTGCATTTTCTCAGCGTGGTTGGCAAGGCTGGGAGGAGGTGAGTCTAGGCTGAGGAAGGCTGGACCCCAGGAAGGGGTTAGGGGAGAGGTCAGGGAGGGAAGTCTGTAATGGTTACTATTGGGGAAGGTTATTCAGGAATCAGATCATTTCCTTGACTTGTTCAATCATAAGTTTATTACCTTTACAACCCCTGCCCTTTTGAATGAATTATTTAAATCCATAGGCTCAATCTCTATAATAAGAAAACTTAGTATACCCAGGTGAAAGAATAGGTCCTTAGAGGGAAGAATCAAAGAATTAAATGTTTATTTTAAAGAACTCTGACAGGTGAAATGTGTGGTCATCTAGTTAATTAAAGGGGTTGCTTCTGATAAGGATGCTGCCATAAGGATGGCTTTCAAAGTTCAAGGAGGAGCTGGAAAAGAGAGATGGATTTGCCTTAAAGCAGGAGAAATTGTGGTCTTAGGTAGAGGAGCTTCTGCCCTTGAATAGGAGAAATGCAGACATGGGTTGCAGTGGTAGGAGGTTGGAAAGGGACGCTACATACATTCTTGGAGAGCAGCGACACTGAAATTTAGAGCTGGGCGTGTCCCTAACTGTCTATAATCCATCTCCTTCATCTTGTGCTGGGACCGGAACAACAGAAGAATACGTTTTATAGAATGTTAATAGGTATTCCTGGAAAATAGTGTTCTGTGGATAATTAAGTTTAGGAAATGCTACTTAAACACAGTCAAGGAAATATGTTTTCTGCAGGGCTTATGTTAGTCTTTGGCATGATATTGTGCATAGTAACACTCCAAGAGAAGGGATTTGTTATGGAAATGTCAAGAGTTGACTATGGCACATGATTTTTGCGTGTGTCAAAAATAATCTCTGTGGAGAAATATGTTTTTAGATATATTGAAATAACCAGTCATCTCTTCAGTAGAGTTAAACAATAATGTTATTTCGAAGAAAGGCGATGTACCTGTAATCTGTTCTCCCTCTAGAATACTTCAGTGTCAGTAGTTCAAATATCATATACCCCAGAATAATTTCCTTAGAAGTGATCTTACTTTTATCACTTAAAAGCTCTTTGCTTTCTTGGTCGTTGGGTTCCCCATGGGAATTTAAACCTTGTGGAAAATGCAGTGTTCAACTGAGCCTTTTTACTACTCTCACCTTGTGAGTTGTACGGTCTGCACATGTGCTGGTGTGTGTGTGTGCATGTGTGTGCGTGACGGCTCACTGGCACCTGCATAGTTCAGCGGCTAATCATTTCCAGATACACGGGGCTCATTGGGTATTTAAGCAAAACTAAGATGAAGATTAACATGCACATACCACGGGAAGCCCTCGGTTGCATAAACAACGCTGGACATCTTTTTGCCTTCTCCAATGGCGATGGAGTGAAATGAGACACTGATTTTGCTACATTTTTTCTGGATGGAGATCTCACGCCTGGGCATTTATCTGCAAACTATCATAATCACAAAATGCAAATAGATAAACAAACATACCAGGCTTTGTACATGTAGGATAAGAGCAGTCTCAGTAAAAGAAGCCTTCCTTTTCAGCATCACAATTCATCATTGGCTCACACTGCTCATTTATGGCCCTGACAGACAGCAGTGAATGGATACAAAGGAGCTGATATTTTAAAGTTAAGAAGACATAAAGACTCAGAATCAAAATCGGATTGGCAGACAATGGTTTATTTTCTTTCATTGCTTAGAAAAATTGAAAACTGCCACAGATGCATCCATTGTGATTTGTTCACTAAGTGACTTTTTTTGAGTCACTGAAAGTGGTAAAAGTTTTAGCTAAAATTAAAATTCAGTAACAGTCAGTTCTCTAGGCTATGAAAGAGAAGTCAGAGCATCAGAATAGCTGACTGGACCCCACCAGGCTGACTTATAACAGTTAATAATAGTAATTTCCCAGGCAGGGTGAGAGGAAACACACTACTTTTGTGAACAAAGTGGTGAAGCTGGGGAGCAGAGGTGGTTCAAGGGGTTGAGTGCCTGCCTCCCATATGGGAGGTCCTCGGTTCATTTCCTGGTGCATCCTAAAAACAAAAAAAAACAAACAAGCAAACAAACAAAAATATCAATTCAGGGAAGCCATGTGGCTCAATGGTTTAGTGCCGACTTCCCACATAGGAGGTCCCTGGGTTCAATCCCCAGGCCCAGTATCTGAAATTAAAAACAAAAAACAAAAAATGGTGAAGCTGCTTAAAAACAGGGAGCCAAGGGAAAATGAATATCCTTTGTTAACATAATTAAATATCTGTTTTGCTAGGATCATTGGTAGAGTAATTGTCCATAGTACTCCATTTTCTTTAAAGGCACCTCTCTTTTATTCATGGTAAGTTAGATTATATGAATGGCATTAGGGACTTTCAAATATATTTCAAAAGCACTTTTTCCAGGAGTGATTTTTAAATCCATTTGGAGAACTGGAGTAGCCTACAGAACTTTTGGCATTTATCAGAAATTTAAAAATCTGGCTGGAATGTATCAATACATTTTACTAGGGTCTACTTTGATCTGTTAACAAAACCCACTAAATTACTTTACAGATCAGTGAAGTAATGAGTCACAGAGGGTGGATTTTCTTTCAGTTTTTGCTTTTTGTTTGGGTTTTGGATGCAGGGGTGTGAAACAAAAGGTGTATACATGTGTATACCTTTGTCGTCAGGGAAAAAGGAGTTGAAGTGATCTGAGTATTTCCATGTAAACCTCATTTTGAACTAAATTATATATGTTATATTGAGATATACTGAGGAATTAACAAATTAATATTTAAGGGCATAGTTTTTAAGAAATTGGAATAGCTTTAAAAATATTGAAAATAATGACAATAATTCTTCTTCTCATGCTCATCCCTGCCATACTTCTGTGAAATGATCATTATTTTATCCCTTTTCCAGGTTAGAAAAATGCAGATTTTTAAAGTTTCCTTGAAAATTCATAAGAATCTAGTAAGCTTTTTAAATCCGCATTTTGGATATCATTTTTCATTGCATTTTTCATTTCATTTTCTATAAACACTATACAGAGAAAAGCCTGTTCCAGTTTCCTGTATAGATAGAAAATGACTTCTCAGATATCTGTGGCATTTCATGACTATGCAGGTTATTTCCCACACCCCACACTTTGCCCTCCATTTCAGAGTTGTGCTTTTTCAATGTTTTCTTGTATATAATGTGCACACAGCTATTTAAGATTGTGTTACATCTCAATTTACTTTACCAAGGATATTGAAAGCAAGTGGCCATGGAAATCAGGAGCCAACACAGTATAGCTAAGTGTGTCTTCTCCTGGCCCTCAGGGGTACTAACTCAGTCACTCAGGGGAGGGAAAACCTGCCTACACACCGAAGAGCCTTGTGGGATTGGAGAAGCACAAATTATTGCCCTACTAGAACCTTATTTATACTTGAGTTTTACTTGTCATTCCTAGTATGTCCAGCGAGCCAGGCCATTCTAAGTTCAGAGCTAAACTCAGGATCAGCCTCACCTCGAGGATAATGCAGGGTCAGTGTCAGAATGTCCTGAGGTATCACCTCTACCTCTAGCTTTGCAGCACCTTGGGATTCCATTGCCCTGCAGGTGAATTTCTCCATTCATTCCCATGTATTTCTTTAATCCTTCTGGAAGGTACATTCCATGAGACATGGCTTGTTTTGCCTCTTTGTTCATTTTGAAACTCTCTACTGGCTAGAGGATTGCCTGGCAATGAGTGAGAATTCAACAAGCATTAACTGAATGAATGAACCATCTCTCCAGTGGATACAGTGCTGGCCACACCCAACTCCCTTCATGCAGAACACATGAGAACTTGAAGCCTTGGACCGCTCCTTCTCTCTGGGTTTTAGCTGCTTATTACATAACAGACAGAAATAGAAGCCTTTTAACCTTTCCCGAGTCTGGATTTAAAAATTACAATACTCCCACCAAGCTATCTACTTTACTTCTTCCTCTTTTCTCACATTGTAATTCCTTCTTTATCAAATTTGTAACAATCTGAAAAACCTAAGCAAATTAAATTTCTTCTTCTTTCAAAGACATTGTTTGAATATTAGCATTGAAATCATAATCAAAATCAAAAGAAAGAAGTACATTTTTATCTTCCATGTTTATTTTTTCTCCTCATGAAAGAATTACATTTTCATTATAGAAAATATAGAGTGTAGATAGGAGAAAGGTAAAAATCCTACCTTGTTATATTGTCTAGGGATTATGTGCAATTGTGTTGTGTATCCTTTCCCACCCTAACAAACACACACACACAGGAACACATGTGCACACAGAGGCCATTGTAGATCTCTTTTGCTTTTTTCCCTACGAAATAGTATATTATACAAATTTTCTTCCCAGAATTCTGTATCATGTTATACTAAGAGAATGTGATGTGAACCTGCCTATTCCAAACAAAAAGAAGCATCAGACACAATTTTATAAGCCTTTGTCATTGCCAACCAGAGTGGTACAGAGTCTACGAGTAGACAGGTAGGAGAGAGAGCAACAGAAATGTGGGGGAAGGTCCAGGTTGGAACTATGGAGATTAGAATCTGTAAATTCCAAGTCCACGTAAGGACAGAAGACAGAGCCTTGGGCTCCTGTGAGTCAGGGACAGGGGTGAGCGATCCTGCAGATGGGAGACACATGGAAGGGACAAAGCAATGTGAATAGGACACTATAAATGCTGCCAACTGGCCCACCTAGTGGAAAGGAAACTTGTTTCTGATCAAGGCTCTGTGAGGATATATATATGTGTGTGTGTGTGTGCGTGTGTGTGTGTGTGTGTGTATTTTAATCATCCATAACTATCTGAAAGCCCTGAGCTTGCATCTAATACTGTTTTATGAGAAGTTAAGTTTCCAAAACCCATGTGGTGTCAGTATTCCTTGACAATATAGTCACACAAAAGAGGTGCAAGATCCAAGTAGACACAATCTTTGCTTGTTGAGGACTCATCCACAGCACAGGACAGCAGAAACTACCACATCTGACAACCACCCCCCCCGTCAGGAATCAGTATTCAATAATTACAGACAAGAAGATGAAACAGTACCTTAGAAAGAGAGAGCCAGCAGGCACAACTAATAGGAATATTAACACCAGTGTGTATCTAGTACCCTTAACACACAAAGTGCATCTTCTTGTTTATAGTCTATTCCTCTACACCACAAAATTATTCTCAGTAATAATCCTGAAATGAAATGGTATTGAATTTGGTTAGTAAGAAATGTAGATGTTGAAAAGTTCTTTCATTTAGCTTTGCATATATATTCATGCCCATAAAAATAAAATAAATTTAGCAATGCATAAAAGCAAAAAATTATGGACAGATAGCTTGTAATTCAATTAATGTAATTTTTTAAAGGTGGAAAATACACATAAAAAATTTCCTGTAGAGAACTCTCCACGTTTCAAAGAATGATTTGCCCACAGAATGGCAGAATTGAAGTAAATTAAGCTCTGTTTCTTTGTCTTTGCAATCACTGTGCTAACATTATTTAGAATTGAATCAACTGTTCCATTCAGGAATATGCAGTACCATGGGGCTAGAGAACCAATTATGCCAGAAGACAGCTAGAACAATTCTGAACCTTATGAGCTCTCTCCTTGAACAAATGCATGTAGCTGATGTTACTTGACTGGAGGTCCCCTGTATAAAGTTCTCCAAATTAACTTCCACGTAGAATATCATATTCATTAAAAGATAAGAAATATGGGAAGCGGGTGTGGCTCAGTGGATAGAGCCCCCGTTTACCATATGGGAGGCCCGGGTTCGCGTCCCGAGGCCTCCTTGTGAGGGCACGCCGGCCTGAGCGGTGCGGTGGGCTGATGCAGCAACCTCACGGCAGGAAGCGAGTGTGGCGCAATGGATAGAGCACCCGTTTACCATATGAGAGGCCCCAGGTTCCCTTCCCGGCGCCTCCTTGTGAGGGCAGGCAGGCTCGCGCGGCTCCGTGGGCTGATGCCGCAAGGCCTCACAGCAAGGGGGAGATAAGCAGACACGGAGAAGACACGCAGCGAATGGACACAGCAGCACAAGCAACAAGGGGGGGATAAATAAAATAAAATAAATAAATCTTTAAAAAAAAAAAAAGATAAGAAATAAAAAATGTGCTCATTTAAGCTTATATATATACATATATACATACACACATATATATAATTATATGTAATTATACATGTGTGTATCTATGGAGCAATATTTATCATTGATACTGATTAAAATAGATTACATTTGCCAGCAGATGGTGGTAATATCAGGTAGACAATTTATAGTTTCTTTTATATTATTCTAGATTCTCCACAGACAACAAACACTTTGTTGATTATCTGGACTACTCTATGATCCTTAGTACACCACTGACCGGCACCTCAAAATCTTGAATTAATAGAACAAGCTAAAAAGAATACAACAAGCAGGAATACTAAGATAATAATAACCTTTGGTCCATTATTCTAATAGAACCCTGAAGTAAACAATGATTGGAGATATTTCCTTCAGGTGCCCTTGGAAAATATAACAATTGACCATATATTAGGTTGCAGAGAATGTTTTAATGAACAGCAAATTAGAAATTAATAAGAGAAAAGCTAAAATCAACTAGCATGCATATGGAAATTTAAAAGACAAAAAAGAAAAGTAAGATTATTTTATGTGAACCATAGTAAAGTGCCTGCCTCATATTAAAATTTGTATACTGCAGCTAATGCAATAGTTAGAGGGAAATAGATAGTCTTTAAGGTGAACTAGGAGAAAAAAACATAAAATAATGAGTTAAGCATTCAACCCAAGATGGTAACTATAGAATATTAGTCCAAATCTCAAAAAGGGAGGGAGAATATAGTAATTCTAAAAGAAAATATTACTGACATTTTTAAAAAGTGCAAAAAAGAGAATCATTAAAAATAAAAATTGGTTGTACGGCCTTAAAAAGTCCTGAGAAGGGGACAGTGGGAGTGAGAAAGAAAAGCTCTACAAATAATCAATATTAAAAAGAGACATAATTGAGACACTAATTTTTTTGTTTTTTTTTTAAAGATTTTATGTATTTATTTCTCCCCACCCCCTCATTGTTTGCATTTGCTGTGTGCTGTGTCTTTAGAAGGCACTGGGAACTGAACCCATAACCTCCGATGTGGGAATGAGGGGCCTGTTCCTTTGAGCCACTTCCATCCCCTGCTTTGTTGTGTCTCTCATTGTCTTTTCCTCGTTTCTCTTGTTGCATCATCTTGTTGCGTCAGCTTGCCGCACCTACCCGTTGCTTTAGCTCGCTGTCTTGCTCATTTTCTTTAGGAGGCACTGGGAACCTCTGCTGTCTGCTTTGTTGTGCCTCCCACCATGTTTTTTTTCTTTTTGTGTCTCTTGTTGCGTCATCCTGCTGCGTCAGCTTGCGGTGTCCACCTGCCGCGCCACCTCACTGTCTTCTTTAGCAGGCACCGGGAACTGAATCACGGACCTCCCATGTGGTAGGTGGGAGCTCAGTCACCTGAGCCACATCCACTTCCCTTTGTTGTTTTTTGAATATAATGAAACTTTCTTATGTCATATATGAGAATATATATAGCGTAACGTATCATTTATTGATTGCGTATTATGCACTTTCCGACTGGTTGCAGGACACTCATGCAAACCATTAAAGGCCAGTGTTTCTAAAACCCTTCCTCAACCGTTGGCAGGGTCCAAGCTAAAAGAGCGCCATCTCGCCAGACTCACATATAGGGAAAGGAAAGAAGGAAGCTGCCACCCATCGTCCCCATTCACCCACCAGCCCAGTACATGTACCTCTCATCTGGGAGCATTTTTTACCAGAAAGGCATGGCTAGTCACAGATAACCCATTGTGTGATGTAACTACCATAGGATCACTCTTTCTTTTTCATTTGGTTACTTTTGTTGTTTTACAGGAGACGTAATCTTGGCTGAGTTAGATGGCAAAACATTCCCTGCAGGAAAAAAATCTACTTGATAAAAGCCCCATTCTCACTGGCACTAAGAAGTCTTCTATTCCTTAGGAGAAAACTTTGCTCTGAACCGGTGCTAGTTTAAGGGTGTTTGTTACATTAGGATTGGGGCCTCATTTCCCAAGTAAACAAAATGGTTTCTCAATATCTGTTGGAAAATACCCCCTAGATAAATGGACTTCTCTCTCACTGTCCTCATTGCAACTCTACCTCATTGACCATTAAGATAGTTCTAATATAAATACTGACTTTTCTAAATATTCTCCCAATGTTGGATGTTTATGTTGGTTCTAGTTTCTTTTATTTATTTATTTATTTATTTATTTATTTTTAATTTTTTTTAAAGATACTTAGATTACATAAATGTTACATAAAAAATATACGGGCTTCCCATATGCGCCACTCCCTACCCCTCCCATATTTTCCCACATTAAATGATAAGGTGGAAAGGTGTAGTTATGCAGTGGCTCTAGTTTCTTTCTATTGTAAAACATTTACAGTGGGCATCCTTGAACATTTATTTTGCACCTCTAATGTCTTCCCACAAAATATATTCATAGAATGAGGACTATAATTCAAGGCTGTAATGATTTTTAAGGAATCAGATACATACTGTTTTATTAATATTCATTAAATCTTATAATTTAAACTCCTATCAGCTGTGCATGAGTTGTCCATCCCATTGTAGCCACATGAGCTTGAGAAATCAAATATTCTTTTCTTATCTAATTTCATAAGTAAATATGTATCTAATGTTGTATTTAATTTCATTTATTTAGCAACCAAGATAACTTTGATTTTTAATGACATACATATTCACCATTTATATTTCTTTGTTTACCTATTTTCTACTCATATAATTTGCCCATTCTCCAGTAAGATAGTGTTTTATCCTAATGTTTGAAATAATTATTTGTCTATTAAAGGTTTTAATCTGTTGTCTTATTTGCTACAAATATTACAAGTCAGTGTTTTCCATTTAAATTTTGATTCCATTTTAGTATATTTACACTTATTCTGTTTAATATTTGCAATTATCTTCATAATTTTTATGCTTTAGCAAATCTTTACTATCTTGAGATCAGTTAATTATTCACTTTTATTTCCTTTTGATTTATTTAGTGTTTGGTTGTGTACATGTAACTATTTAATCAATAAAAGAGATATTTAAGTACAATGTGTGAGGTGATAGAGATTATTTTTAACAATGGATTTCATTTTTATTGCATTCAAATTCAAAATCAAGGTATTTCTATTATATGCATGATGCATCTTTTCAATCATTCCCAGGTATAATGTTTCCTGACAGCCATTTTTCATTTCCTGAAGAAGTCATGTAATTTCTTTAATGACATGAACTCTTAAACATGGCCATCATTCTATCTATTATAAGTTACTTGGTCACAGATCTCTTGAGACATAACTTTATGTCCCACAGGAATATATTGTGCATTCAGAATTTGTTTTCTTCTTTGGAAAGGTGAACCCACAGCTATTATGAATCAGTGGGCGCAGATGGAATGTTCTTGATTACTTTTTAAAATCTTTCAAGGTCCTTCTACATGATTTCATGCTAAATAACATCCACTTTCAGTCCATTTCACACTGATAAAGGTTTCCTGATAAACAGTCATTTCCCCTTCCATTTACCTGAGAACAACTCCTCACATTGAGTGCTTTGCTATGTTGAGGGAAGCTCATATGAATATGACCATAATGGATGCTAACTATTATGGAATCAAGGGCAATCCTTACTGGAGGATTGGAACTGATTGGAAAAGAAAAGTTATTTGGCCATTTAAAGCCTAAGTTAACCCATGAAAAAAATGTGGGTTGCCACCAGAGAAGTGGAACGGAGCTAGAGGTGCTATGATTGGAGATAAAAAGAATGTGGGGAGCACAACCCTCCCCAAAGCAAATGTTTCTTTCAGCGGCTCCAGGAGCAATACTGTCAGGTGGCTGTGAGCACAGGCATTGGGGCCAGTCTGCACTGGGGAGATCCTGGCTCTATCACCCGACTGCTGTGTGAACGTGGCAAAGGGTGCCCACTTTCTGTGCATCGGGTTTGTCATCTGCAAGGTTTGGGTAATCATATATGCATGAAAAGGTTGTTAAGAAGATACAAGGAAATGACTTACTTAAGGTGCTTACAACATTTTTTTTTACATGTCTATATCCAATTGTGCAAGATAGCATTTTACTCTGAAGTCACTGTGGGCCACAATGAGAACTTTTGCTCTTTCCCTGGCCTCTGATCCATTTAGCCCAGTTAGTTGCCAGACTCTTATCTCTCCTTCCTTCACCATATTACCAAGTTTCTAACTGATACTAGCGCTCCTGAGCCAGTGTGATTTGAACCACCTGGTACCTTCCCTGTGCATTATTTAAGTCAGCTGCCTCATTGGCTGTTTCGTGTTCAGCTGTCAGATAATCAACCCAGAGGATATGGTAGAAAATCTAAAGTTTTTATAAAGGCCAAGTTTCAGCATCTTGATGAATTGTAAAATTCCTCCTACAGCCTAACATGCTTTTATCATCTCTCTCTAATCCCTTTGATTTGATAACCTGTTCTACAATAATAATCTGTGGAGATGGGGATTCTAATTTATTTGAGTGGAAATATTCCAGTAGAATCACTGCTGAAGCAAGCTGCTGGTGATGTGCCCACTTCAGCACTGTCTAATAGAACTTTCTGTCATGATAGAGGCATTCTACATCCTCAATGTCCAATACGGTAACCATTAACTATTTATGGCTACTAAGATATGAGAATTCCAATTTTGATTTTGGCTTTGAGCCTTGGGTTCCAAGGGGGATGTGAGCTGGTTGTCCCTTATGGGCAACTGTGTTCTGCCTTGGACTGGGCTGGGGATGGAGAAATCCAACAGGAATGGTAGAGGGGTGGTACTAGGTGGTCGGTAGCCAGTCTGGACAGAGGGGAAGTGAACTTCCCCTCAACCCAAAGGAAAAAAGGAAAAGAAAGTTGAATTTTGTCCTGCAGCTTTCCAAAGCAATTAGAATAAAAGATTGAGAGAGTAAAAATGAGCAATCCAGCAAGTATTTATCATGCTTGTTATCAATGTGTATTTGTGAAGGTAGAAGGAAAGGACATATGTTATTGAACAATTTTTAGCTAGATTCATTACTTTTAAATATTTAGAAATATGGTACATTGGCCTCCACCTGTACTACTGCCCCAGGCCCTGCATACGTTAGGGGTGAGTCTGGTGCCTACAGTGGAAGCCCCCCATTATGGTAGCCATTATTAATTTATATTTTCATTTCTCTCCTACTATACTGGGAGATAGTCTATTTCCCAATGATAGTCAATATTTAGCATATAATAGATCCTTAATAGATGAGAGTTGAAAGAATGGATAAAGGAAAGATTTTAAAATGCACTAATTTCCTACCTCAGCATTAGAAGACAGGAAGCATCTCCAGTCCTGGGAAGATTATATCTCCAATTATTTTTTAAATCTTAAAATTTAGATATCCTTGGAATGATCATCTCAATTTCTCCTCTGTCAGCCTAACCAGTAGGTGTAAAGATTTCTTTCTGCATTTTCTACACATGCCTTTAAGGGAAGGGAAAGCAAGGGAGAGGTGAGGGGAGGGGAAGGGATTTAAGCCATTTGTATATCCTATTTGGAGAAATGTCTATTCAAGTCTTTTGCCCTTTTTAAATTTGTGTTGTTTATCTTTTTATTGTTGAGTTATAGGATTTTTATATATTCTGGATATTAGATCATTATCAGATATGTGGTTTCCAAATACCTTCTCCTGTTGAGTAAGTTGCCTTTTCACTTTCTTAACAAAATACTTTGATGCACAAAAGTTTTTAGCTTTGGAGAGGTTCCATTTGTCTATTTTACTTTTGTTGCTTG